>CM076579.1:41226279-41504607 GCA_034641835.2 Pinus albicaulis | reverse complement strand
CCGGGTGGTTTTCCCCAATGTTTGAAGCAGAGACTTTCTAGGCTTCAACAGGTCCCTTAAAACATGATTGTCAGATTGTTTTTCTAGAATTTTCATCAAGCCCGCAAGCCATAAGATATGATCATCAAGGAATTTTTCCAAGAAGGTGATCAAAATGAATATAAGTGTTTGTAGAAATTTCATTTTCCAATATAACACATCTACATACATAAATAAATTCAAATATTGATCACCGATGTCAAATTTCACAGCATGTTGTAACAAAAACAATTATTTTCACATATAAAGAAATTTAATTATTTATGTCTTCATTTATTCTATTTTCTACACTACACTATTCTACCTTGAAAAATAAAATATACTTACGTATAGGAGTACCTCCAATGAAGCCATTCTCTAAATTAGGCTTCAAATATGCACATACCCATAATTGAAATATGTATGCTAATAAGTACTAGGGTATGAGAGACCAACTTCCCTGTTAAGGATGGTACCAAGAATTGTTGAAGTATGGAGTGATGTTGCGAGCAAACAACATAGTGAAACCAGTCTTCAATATAGTCTTGATTTCCCATAGTTGTTATATTGTGAAATTCTTCGACTGGATTCTAGATTGTGTTGATGCTTTGTTCCTTGACCTCATCCCATGAAATTTTTGGGCTTTTTAGAGTTGGGGGGGGGGGGGGGGCGTGTTTGTGGATTGTTATATTGTCCTACTAGCACACATGGGCCCTATGTGTATCAATTCATCCTATAAGTGATTCAATTTCTACAACAGTGAGCTCGCTCAAGTTTGTTAGAGCGATGCGCAGGTTCTTACCTCTCGCCTTACCGCCCAACGACTGTATAACTGAGGACACCATAAAGAAACACCCAAAATATCACACTTCTAAGTGTCCCAGCAAGACATTGGTGAGCCCTCTCAATTTCGTTAGAGTGATGCGCAGGTTCTTACCTCTCGTCTTACCTCTCGACAATTGTGTCACTGGAGACACACTTAAAAATGGCCCAAAAATTCACACTTCTAAGTGTCCCAGCAAGACATTGGTGAGCCAGCTCAAGTTCATTAGATCACTACGCAGGTTCTTACCTCTCGTCTTACTGCCCAGAAATTGTGTTGCTGGAGACACACTAAAAAAAACACCCAAAAATTCACACTTGTAAGTGTCCCAGCAAGACATTGGTGAGCTCACTCAAGTTCGTTAGAGCGCTACGCAGGTTCTTACCTCTCGTCTTACTGTCTGAAAATTATAGTTTGGGTACACTCTATCTTCTAAGAAACAAATCTGGTTGATTAGATCATCGCTTCCATCCCTGAAAATGATGCTAAAATGTTGGGCTGTATTAATCACTATTAAATGACTAAAAAAATAAACATAAATTATCAATCCAGGGACGTCTTTTATTTCAATGACAGTTGCACTGTCTGTATCGATATACCCAACCAAAAGAAAATCCAAATAAAGGAAATCGTTGCTAAAGTAAATGCTGGAAAGAAATCACTCAAGCATAAATAAAATTATCTACAAGACTATGACCAAACCTCAATTAATCTGTACGTAGCGTGCCACACAACAATTACCCAACTGTTATCTTTTATCTCATACGTGTAACAACATGTAAAACATTGGAATTGAAGTAGATCTATTCACAGCTAAAACAACAGAAACAACACTTCCACTGATACATAAAGAAAATAAGAAATATATATATATATATATATATATATATATACTCAAATACCTTAACCGCTACAATCCGTGCTAAAGAGGAGGGCCCTTCCTCCCTAGCAGGGTGCAGGAAGAGAAAGAACTTAACAAAAACTAAATCAAATAACGCATGCAACAACAACACAATATTTCTGTATTATGATGATTGAAAGTTACATAGTTAAGATGATGATCTCCCCTCTGATTTGTGTTCTTTAAATATACAAGATAAAAAAGGGAAATTTCCAACCAACTGATTTTGATTACAAAATCTAAGAGATCTTTCCACTATGATTCAACTGTAACAAGTCAAATCTGATTATTGCAATTGAGGAAATTTGGAAAACGACCACAACAAAAAATATGCGACTATGTCCTTCGAAGAACCTTGTGTTTCTCCCAATGAAGACAAAATTTTGGAAAAATACTTCTAAAAAAACTATTTTGGTCCGTTATGCACAAAACCCGTGTCTCAGATTTTCAATATTCTTCTTCATTTGCCCGAAATGTCCAACGCAAAAGTGTCACTTGTTATTCCATCACATTTCTGAGTTGGAATATTTAATTATGAACTTGAAGATCAAATTTGCAATCTGAAAGAGATCTTGGAGGCTAAAATCGTGAGTTATAACAAATTCATTAAATAAACCATCATTTACAAAATAATTCATAATAAAATTCAATTTATTAAAAATAAAGGAGAATAAATATTACTTATCCATAAGAGCATAAATAATTATAAAATGGGATTAAATGATAAATTATGATAAATAATGTGATAAAATAATGATAGGAATGGATGAAATATATGTTAAGAAATGGTAATAAGAATGACAATTTAGCGGCCCAAAAACAACCATAAGCTGTCCAACATCCTCCACAATACATGAGATACATAAAGATAGATGGTTCTTTCCATAAGAAGAAAGCTCCAACTCACCAAGTATACCTCCATCCCATGCTACATGAAGTAAAGAGAGGCTTTTCAAGCCTCCATCCTTAGCCCTGTTGGCCTTGTTGGATCTAAGCATCATCCAAACATTGTACAAAAGAAGAAGTAGAGATATATGGGTAGACAAAGATGTCAAACCATATTCTCCCAATAGTAGCCAACGCAACAATGCTCCCTGCTGCCACACCACACCATCAAGATACCAAGTATGGTGTCCATACTCTCCAAGTAAGAGCCATCGGAGGAGTGCCTCTTGTTGCCATCCTCCAACACTATCATGAAAAGTAGGGGAGTATGTAGGACCAAAGTCCCCCAATAAAAGCCACAACAACAAGATCTCTTGCTACCCCTTCACATCATCATGTGAATCATGGAGCAACAACAACATACTGAAGGACATATGAAATGTCATATCATCCCAATACAAACAAAATCCATTATCACACATCATGAGAGTATTATGCCATATTAAAAACAATACAAAACAAATAAACATGGGAGATGTCATGTGATGGCCAAAATATCTCAAGCAAAATGAACATGCCTTCTTCTGTTTCATTCTGTCATGGATACACAAGGCATGAGTCAAAGAAATATGAGCTATTGGGTGGTATCCATACTCACCCAAGAGCAGCCAGCGCAACCATGCCTCCTTCTTCATTTCATGAGTGTTTTTCAAGGTATGGATCAAAGAAATAAGAGCCTTTGTGTATTAACCAAACTCACCCAAGAGAAACCAGCGTAACCAAGCTTCTTACTAGCCCATGTCATATATCTACAAGTGGTCATGCAACCCCTTGCTTATCATCCTCACCCACTCATCCCCATGTGGATGATGCATGATGTTATGCTTAAACATGGTATCCTCCCTTTGTAGAATACCATCCTCCTCAAACTGATGAAGAACTTTGCACTCCATGAAATGTTGAAGTGCACCTCTAATGAGATCTCCCCATGAGATTGTCTTTTCACCAATGGCCCTCCAAAACTAGTGAGGTTCTGGTTCTGCTGCAGGTAGAAGTTTCTCTTTGAGCTGTGAAATGCTCATTGAGAAAGTGTCATCTAGAAAGGATAAAATTTTCCTCATCTCAAGATGTCTACCATATATCATCTTAATGTCCAATGCTTCATGATTGAAGCTACCTTCAGAATGCTCCAAGAATTATGGGGTCCTCTCATCATCACTTCTACTAAGTCACAACGCTGTAGATCTTCATGGCGATACATATGCTGTCTCATGGCAAGGCACAATGCTGAACTCATAGCCAACCATTGTACATAGGATCATGCTCATCCCATCTTCTGAAACTCTACACTTCAACTCAAAGGGTTGAATGTAGCTCAACAATGATGAACTGGGATAGCTCTTCATCTTCTCCTCGATCAACTCAAGGGTCCTCTGCATAGTGATATGCTGCTGTTCTAAATCAGCATGTTGTTCTAATCCTTGGTCATGCAATGGCTCTGATGGCATGTCCCTATAAGTTTTAGTAAGAGGTACTGAAACAATATGAGATGAAAGTGCATGCATACCTTGGATCAACTGATGTGTGGGAATCTCTTGCAAGACCGCAAGAGTTCCTCCAACCGAGACAATGGTTCCTCCAACTACTAGTAAGAGTGATGGCTGCTCTTCTATCAATGTACCAACACTGGAATATTCCTCCTCTTCCTCATGCATCTCCTGAATCATGCATGGGACTCTATGTGTCAAGAGCTTAAGACTATCTTGCAAAGATGCAAGTGTCTCTCCTCTGGATAAAAGTACTTCTGTAGCTAGTGGTGAATGTAGTGACCCCTTGTTTAGAGTGACAAGAATGAAATCTTCCTTTGTTCCCTTAGTAAATGTCTCTTTATGATAAAAATTATTTCTCAACTTGTGAAAGAAATCTGAATATTTAGTCACCTTTGCATGCTCCATGTGACCAAACCACCAGTCATTGGCTTCACCATAAAGATGAAATGCTGAAATCTGAAAAACTTCTCTTTTAGCTACATGATGTAGCCCAAAGAATGCATTTAACTCTTTCCTCCAAGCCTTAACAGTGCTTGAGGAAGATCCATCAAATGTAGGCAAATAGAATCTATTGTGCTTCTTTCTTCTATTGCTGCTATAGGATCCTCTTTATTCTTTGGTTTTGAAGAATTGTTGGAGAGTTAGCTTCTCCATGAATGCTCTAGACTGTGCTTTGTACTCTTCAAGATATAGACTGAGAGTCTCATGAGTCTCAGATTCTTTTCTTTTTTCATGACTATACCATTCACCTTCTTCAAAGAAAGTGGGCATAGTAGACCTATGAGGAGATCTATGATTCTCTGGTTTTATTTTTTGCTGATAGGATGTGCTTGGACCTCCCTCATAAAATCTTCTTCTTTGATCCTCATTTTTTCTTTCCCTCTTCATTTGATTGACCTCTTTCGAGAGATCTTACTTGGATCTAAAGAGAAGATTAACAAAACTATAATCCTCCTTCATGATAGATCTCATCTATCTGCTTCTTCTTTTGATGCAAAAGATGAAGTGTCCACAAGCTGAGCCAAAGATCATGCTCTGATACCACTGTAATATCCCAAAAGGGAGAATGTAGTAATACTAAAAGACAATATAAGAATTGCAACTAAGTAAAAAATAAATCTAAAGACAAAATTAGAATGTAGAGAGAAGTTGAGCCATTTTATTATATGGGAGGTGAATAGAAAGTACAACAGTGCTCAAAATATGAGACACTCAAGCCAAAGAGATGGCCTAGAATGACCCTGAAAATATCCCACAAGATGGACTGTGTAACTGCTGAACTGCTGGAAGGTAAACTGCGTTGTCCCTACTGCAACTTTTGTGACTACAACTGCCAGAAAGATAGAAAGTAAGATCTAGGCACTATGGGAGCTCTGATGATGCTGAAAATAGAGATTCGGGCTTTATGATGGATACCAAAGATAACCCAGAAAGGGTTTCTCAGATCTGTCAATCTAAGAAAACCACCCTCTTAGGGCTTCACATATACACTGCTGGGTATGCAGATCTGCTGCATAATCTGATCATATGATGGCTGCAATAATACAAAATCAGATCTATGAAATAAGGGATGATCCCTTCACTAGATCCTTGGGATGAAAGCTCAAGATATAGCTCCTCCAATCTCCTCCACTGAAAATAGATGCTGGATGAAAAACATCTTCAGAAAACTGCACTGTAAGAGAGGGAGGCTCAATAGCCTGCTGCTAGATATGTCAAATCAGCTCCTAAGTGACGAAAATAATATATCAATGTGAGGAGATGATCCCTCACAAGATTTACAGCTGAAATACTGGAAACTTCCTTCCTCCAATAGATCTACAAGATTGGATTGCACAATCCTTGAAGGGACTGCTGCTGCATGGAGGTAAAACCCAATGACTTGAATGCCGGATATAGATCTGCTGCTCCTGGAAGATTGAATGTGAAGAACAAAGTGGTAGGATGAATCCTCCACTGGTTTCCTAGCTAAATGCTAGAAACAACCTCCTGAAGATGGCACCAATGCCTAATAAAGAATAGAGCTCAATAGAAAACCTTCCCAAGGTAGGCACACAAGTCCTCTATGGGTAAGGGTGGGATTCCTGCGTGGGAACACCCTGTGCTAAACAACACTGCAACTTAGCTAAACATCATAAGATTGCATGGAGATGTCACCTAACAAATCCAGACCTAAATAGATCAAAGAATAACCCAAGTATCCAAATCTCCTTCCATTGTGCCTTCACCTTCATTATATAGATCATGAGCCTTCCATAGCCTAGGCCCACTCCAAAATTGCGCTGTACATGTTGACATAAGTCTCCATGGTTGACTGCGTTGTTTCTCCATGTCCTCCATCATGTTCACATGGGGTGATCACCCTCTCCATCATTTGTGCATTAAATTCATCACTTCCTCCACTAACTTATCATAAGGGCTTTATGATCTTCTTTGAATGCACTATGATTTGAGTTGACCTCTTCAAAGATCCTCACGATTTTACATTTAAGGTCCATGATATTATTTGAATTTTTTATCCTCCATGATCTATCTCATAAATGAGACATGATCTCCACTTATTTATCATTAATGGAGCTGCTCCACTACTCCATGTTTTAGATCTAGATCTAGAATATCCACATACACACATTGAAAGTGGATTTTATTCATTTTTGAGGTTTGTGGGTCCCTCCATCCTTTTATTTACTTAATTAATTAAGTTTATTAAGAACTCTAATATTCCAAATATCATGTGAAAATTTGGGAATATTACATCATTCTTCTATATCAATCATTAAATAGTTTAAAAGATAAAGTAAGTGTCTCTTTGTAACTTATCCTTTTGATTAACTCCTTTTGTCATGCTAGTGGACATTCATAGCCTCGACAAGGTTACCTTTTAACCATCAATTATTCAGTATCCCATCCATATATTATTACAATTTTTTGATATAGATCCTTAATCATATAACTTGTTTTTTCTTGTTCTTAAAAAGTCATTGTCCTAGCTTGATGACGAGAAAGTGACAATGCTATTCACTAGTTATAATTGAACTGAACAAGCTGGCTCATGATGAGACCCCTTGTCTTATGTTTTTAATAATCATGAGCCATTACGCTGGTTTGATATGCAGTAATGGTAATGTCAGTTTATTATTTACCTATGATCATGGTAAGCAGGCTCTTGATGAGAACTCTTATCCTCTTAAGTTTTTTATATTTTTGAATTACACTCTAAAAAAGTTATTTTTAATGGATGGGGAGAATTATTAACTCCTTAAGAGTTTTGGATGACAACTTAGAGTTAAATATGCTTAGTAACAACAAGTATTTACTTTGTAAGGATGAACCTTTTCTGATTGATAATAAAGTAAAAATATTTCACAAACTTCAGGTTTATAAAATTTACAATTTTAATGGAAAAATATTTTAGAGTTGTATAGTATTTGTTCAATTTTCAAGTTTTGTAGTTATTTCCTCAAGAATTTCTATTCTTGAAAAATAAAAAGGACATAAAATAATTCAGAGGTGTTGCGAAAAACCAAAATATGTAATCAAACATTATTTTCCTAAAAAAGTAAAAGTGTAGTATAGTACATTTTAGAATAAATTTTCTTCTAAGAAATTTTTTTTTTAAAAATTATCCCATTGACAGGAAGAAAATGTTTTCTTCATTGAAGATATTGTAACATGAAGGTTGATGGGCATACCAAATTCCAAATAATGTGGCTTGGAATGTTTTTGGGGAAACAAAATTTGCATCAAAATAATTTTTTACTATCTGTTGGTGTCGAGCATGAGTTAATTACAACTTATTTCCCATAAACTATATTGAATGGAGAAGTTCCTATAGAGGCCTTATGAGTAATCCTATTTGCCCATAGTGCAAATTTTAAAGACTTGTGCCAATTTTTCTAGCTCTGATCAATAGTCCTTTTTATGATTCTTATGAGATTTTTATTTGTTGATTCTGCTAAATCATTCCCTTGGGGATAGTAGTTAGCAGAGTATTTAAGCTTAAAACCTATTTTGAGAGCAAAGTCAGTCATACTATTTCCCGAAAATTAAGATTCATTATCAAACATAAGTGCATTGGGTAAGCCAAACCTGGTAATAATGAATTGATAGATAAATTTCATAATGGCTTCAGAGTTAGCTACATTTAGTGGAACAACTTCCACCCACTTAGTAAAATAGTCTGTTGCACTAAGAATGTATTTATGTTGTTTGGATAAGTTATGAACAATCTCACCTATGATATCCAATCCCCATTTCTCAAAATTTTTCTCAATGTTGAATGGCTGCAAGGGTAAGGCTGGTTTTCTTTGTCTTCCAACAACAATTTGGCATGTTTTACATTTTCTCACATATGCATGAGCATCAAGGAAAATTTTAAGGATGGAATTTATCTTAAAGTTTAGAAACCTTGGCGAATCTTACTAGTCCCTAATATACAAACTGTAAAATATTTGGCATTACTTTTGTAAAAATATTTATATTTCTAATGATTTTATATTAGTATATATACAATTTTGGAAACTTTTGAGGTAAAATAATTTTATACTATAAAATGTGGGTGAATATTTAAAACAAAAAATGGAATCAACGAATATTTTTTTTGGGAAAACATGGAAAATTAGCCCACCTACGAATATAAGCCCTTAAACTTTTCCCTAGTGAGCATATTTAAATAGTGTGGCCAGTAATATCCTGTATGAAGGATCTTATGTGCAGTGGTATCTCCTCCAAAATGTCCACCTACAGGTCCATCATGGAGTTCCTGCAAAACCCTCTGTGCTTCAGATTTCTCAAGGCATCTTAGTAGTACAGAGTCATAGTTATTTATAAATAAAACATTTTATATGATATGTTATTGACTAGATTTCAATCTTAAAGCCCTTTTAATTTTGTAATTAAGTTCTGTAGGACCATATCCATTTCTCAAATAAAAGATAAGATTAGTATACTATGATTCAAAGTCGTTCAGGCTTACCTCAGCTATGTGTACAATGTTTTTTTTTCTAAGTAAGACTAATTTCTATTAAGTATAAAGGCTATAGTACAAAACTGCACCAACGTCAGCTATGGAAGCCTGACCGTTGGGCTTGATAGTCAAGCAAAACATGCATATTTTGGACTGCCCGAGACGGGAAACCAATCCTTTCAACCAAAGCTTCTGAACCGCCCAGCAATGGGAAACCGGTTTTAAGTTTGTAGTAATAAAAAAAACACTAAGTCTGAAAAACATACATTGCCTGTAAAGCAAAGAAACATAACTGTAAAACAGAAGATTTCCACTAGAACAGAACAGAGGAACCTGATAAACCAAGCAGATGCTATTCATGAGTGGGTGAGGGCGATTCTTCAATAATTCTGCAGGCGAACATCTCGCCTCTGTCCACCGGTTCCTCCCTGAGAGCGCGTCCACCTTCTGCACGTTCATTCGCCATGCTGGTCTCGTGCCGAGGAGCCGAGGAGGCAAGGTCAACAGGAGGCGGTTTAGGCCTGTTCGACGAACTGGGCGGGCCAAAATTCGGAACTTCTTCCCGGAGTGTGACCAAAATAGCAGCAGTGAGGATAGCGTTGCAGGAGGTGCAGTCGAACCTTAACTCAGCACGCTGAGAGGTTTGACGGATGGAAGGCCTGAGAGAGCGCGGAGCAGCATCAGTAGTAAACCCAGTATCCATCTCAGACTCCGGAGCAGGAACAGGAGGCGGGCGCTCTTGGTTGAGCCGCCCACGACCAGAACTCCGTCGGCTTCTCATGCGCTCGCGGAGGCGTGGCATGTTTGTCGATTTGGAGCCAAATTGAGCAGTGCTCGTCCGACAGAGAGAGTTCCGGGTTGCGCTGGAAGGAGGAAGAGAGCCAGAAGCAGAATGATAAAGAGCTCTGGGCGAATCGACAGAGTAGGGGGCTATAATGCCGGACTGCACAGAAGAAGCAGAATTGAAAACGTACTGATTGCACCAAGGACTATGGGAAAAAAGCAAATTGGGGGCCAGCTCGATGCAGGCTCCTAACGAGCTTCGTTTCCCTGTATGCATCTTGAGGTTGGCTTCAGAAATAGCAGAAGAACAGTTCGTGTGTAGAGGGATAGGCGAGACTGGATTATCCATCCCACCATTCAACCCTGCACAAATGCTATGCGCGCCCAGAATGACCGCCATATCCACCATAACGGAGAGCCGAATGGTCCGATCGAGGAGAGGAGCCTTCACACAGTGCGAAGAGTAAATGCAGCGTTTAATGGTGGTACCGGGAGCCATATGGGCTGCACCGGCCATTTGCATTGGGAAGTGGCCTATGTGCCACGTTCCCATATATCTATTAAACACCCGCAGCCGGGGAGCTATGTGTACAATGTTACCTGACTCTTCATCATCTTATATGTTGGATGCTCCAGATAGTAATCTGGAGATACCTTTCCCTCTGATGATTTTGGTTGGTCTTATTTCAATGTCATATTCTTGCAGATCAGTTACCCAATTTTCTCTCTTTTCTCCCAGTTCCTTTTGAATAAGTAGTTTCATTACTGCTGAAAATGGAACTATTACCTTGGTGTATGTTTTAAGGAGAAAAGGTCCAAAATTATTTAAATATTTGTAAACAACAAATGATTGTTTTTCCACTTCTGAATAATTTAGTTCAATACCTTGAATATTTGAACTAAAGAAAGAAACAGGTGCTTCAATATTTCGATCATTGATTTGTGTTAACACAACAACATAAGATGTTTCAGATGCAAAAGTATATAAAATTAAATGATTAGAAAAATTTGGGGTAGTTAGAGAAGGAGCATCAATGATGGCTTGCTTGATTAGATCAAAATCTTCTCTTTTATTGTGTCCCCATTTGAAGAGTGCATTTTTATTAATAATTACTTGCAATGGTAAGACAATTTGGGAAAAATTTAGAACAAATCTCTTGAAAAAATTTATTTGTCTTAAAAATGACTGCATGAATTTCTTGTTATGGGGATGACAGAGTTCAAAATTTTCCTTTATCCTTTTTGGATCTATGCAAATGCCTTTTTTTGAGACAATAAATCCTAAAATTTTGTTGAGATTCAACAAGAAGATCCTAGTGAAAATTAAGCACCTACACTAGGATGGAGCCTCAGGCTATTTTTAGGTGGATGTCTATTTATAAATGCATAAGTAAATTATATTTATAGATGCATGTCTATTTATAGATGTATGTGCAAGTTATATTTATAGATTGCATGTCTATTTATAGATGCATGTTGACTATTATTATCCCTTAATAATAGTTGGACGATAAACAATAATCTATTCTCAATGAGCACTTTGAAATAGTTAACTGAAGTCGCAAATAAGTTAGCTAAAGGAATTTCGAGTTAAGAGGTTGGTTGGTGGGACATGCAGGTTGAATTAGTTGTAACTGAGTGATTTGAAGTTGTAACAGAGTTGGACGTGCAGTTATGAAAGTTGTAAAGTAATTTAACTCAGTTAAATGAGTTAAACTCAGTTGCGCTAGTTGTAACTGAAGACACACTAGTGAGAGATCAAGTGAATTAATTATTAATTAATTCACAATCAGTGGTCTCACATGCAACTGAATATTTACTACTATTAACTGCATGCATGTCAGATCTAGTGGAGACCCAATTGAGTTCTAAGTGAAAGGGAAGTAAACTATTAGTTGTGACATTATCCAGTTGCACACATGCAACCACACAAACATTGGATATACCCATGAGGATTGCGCAGTCAAGGCATGAAATATTTCATTCATTCAGGGATTTCTATCAACAAGGATTGTGCAGTGGAGGCAGACTGTCTGGAGACAGTAAATTGGCTAAGTAACTTTCCAATTTTTGTATGACAGTGTGAGACAGTTAGCTCATGTAATGAGAGTTCTTGGATTAGAGATTTAATGTAATTGTTTCATGATCCATGATATAATACATAATAGAAGATAGTGGGGTTTTTAGCTATAAGATTTCCCTGGTAAATTATCTGTGTTATGTGTGATTGATCTTTCTTCATGATATTGTGATTGGCGATTGTGTTTCAAATTCTGCAGAGATTTTTAGAAGCGATTCTGTATTTAACAACAACATATTATTGTTAGATCAGGAGAATCCAAGATACACATGTACTTTGTATTAAATTTCTACATGGTATCAGAGCACAGGAAATTTCAATTTTAAAGCAAGAGTTGAGTTTGTTGGTGGAAAAAATTCGAATTTGTAGAAAGAATTTCTTGGCGCTACAACTGATTCAAGATCGAAATGGATTTCAATGGCTTGAGGTTAGAGTATGCACTTGAGGGTAGCTCGAACTAAATTTCTTGGAAGGACAGGATGGAGGCAGTACTCGAAGACAATGGCTTAGAGGAATTCATTGAAAAAGATGTTCCTAAGCAATGGCTTAAAGGAATTCATTGAAAAAGATGTTCCTAAGCCAGATGCTGCAAATCTTGATGCATGGCGAAAGAAAGTGGCAAAGGTGAGGAGGATCCTATTGGAGGGAGTATGAGACCACATTGTCTCAAGCCTCCATGGGAAAGCCATACCATATGCTATGTGGAAGGCTTTGATAGATATATTCCAAAGTTGCAGCGACCATAGGAAATTGGCGCTCAAAGATAAACTCAGAAAGAACAAGATGGAAAAGGGCGACACTATTCCAAAGTATCTCACAAAGTTTGTCCAATGTTGGGATGAACTGGGGAGTGTGGGAATAACTATTTTTGATGATGATTTGGTGAGCTTGGCTCTTCTGGGACTTCCTAAGAGTTGGCACAGTTATAAAGACTCTATCAACGGACGGAAAAATTTCCAGATTGGGAATGACTGTGGTCGGATCTGGTGCAGGAGTAGTTTAGGCGGAACACCATAGATGGCTCTTCATCAAAGCATGATGATGAAGAGGATTGTGCTTTGGATGCCAAGGAAAAGAAGGGGAAGGGGAAGAAATTCCATTCTAAATCTAAGTCTAAAGAAAAGAAGTTGATATGTCCAAGGTGAAGTGTTTTCACTGTCACAAACATGGGCATCTTGCTACTAACTGTCCACAAAAGAAGAAGAACAACAAGGCTGCTGGAGCTGCAACTGGTGAGGGCCTTTCCTCAAAATTTGAGCTTGAATTCTCCTTGATGGCACGCATGGGGTCAAGTGCATTGGGATCAATGTGGTATTTGGAAAGTGGCGCTTCCATTCACATGGCGGGAGATAAGGAACTTCTCAGTGACTTGGAGGAGAAAGATCTCCAGATGCATATAGAGATGGATGACAACGGACGGTACAGTGATACCAGCATTGGTACCATTACCTTTCAAAGGGAGTCATGTAAACCATTTCAATTGAAATATGTTGTGCATGTTCCAGGTCTGAAGAAAAATTTGGTCTCAGTCACAATGTTGGAGGATAGAGGCTATGATGATGTTTTCAGCGATGGAAAAAAATTTCTGCGACATAAAACAACAGGTCAAGACAAGAGGATAGGGATTCAAGTTAAGAACCTCTACAAGCTGGAGGTAGATGGCTGTGCTACCATGATGGGTAAGGTAGAAAAAGTGGTGAGACAGGATGAGGGCGAATTATGGCATAAGCGATTGCGCCATCTTCATAACGGAGCCTTGAAAGTCATGCAAAAAATATCTACTGGACTTCCAATGGGAACACTTTCTCAATTAGATCAATGGAAGGGTTGCACCATGGGGAAGTCTGTAAAGTACACCTTTCATGAGAAGGAGAACCATGCTTCAGGGATCCTTGAGAGATTTCACATAGACGTGTGTGGACCGTTCTCCGTTGCTTCAACAACAAAACATAAGTACTATGTTATTTTTGTTGATGAATTTGATCATAAATACTGGATCGTCTTCATGCAGAAGAAATATCAAACATTCTGAAGGTTCTATGAGTTTAAGGCATTGGTGGAGAAAGAGTCGGGGAGACAAGTGAAGGCTCTGAGGAGTGATAATGGTGGAGAATACATCTCTAACGAATTCAAAAATTCTGCAACAAAGAAGGAATTCAAAGAGAACTCATAGTGCCTCATAACCCACAGCAAAATGGGGTCACGGAGAGGAAGAACATAATGATTGTGGGTGTAGCATGAGTGATGTTGCATGATCAAGGCCTACCATTTCGTTTGTGGGCAGAAGCATGCAACACTGTGGTTTATGTGCAAAACCGTTGTCCTCATAGAGTACTTGTCATAAGTACACCTGAAGAAGCTTTCACTGGTAAGAAACCGGATGTTTCACACTTTAATATTTTTGGATCATCTGTTTATGTGCATGTGACCAAGGATGCCAGGAAGAAGTTGGAGCTGACTGCTGAAGTTGGAATTTTTTTGGGGTACATAGAAACACCCCATAATTATCGTGTGTATTTTCCAAACAGTCGAATGACTGTGGTGCGACGGGATATAAAATTAGATGAGGGGAAAGCCATGTGGTTGTCGCTTGAGAGGGATATGGACTTGCATTTAGAGGAGGAACTGTTGGTTCCCAAAGATGAGTCTCTAGATGTGGATCAACCATAGGAGGAGATTCATGGAGTGGGGGATTCCACTCATGTAGAGCCAACAATCAGAAATGGCAAAAGGCGTACCACAGAAACTGATAGGCTGAGACTTGATGCTGCACAGAATGTAGGAGTTGCTACTTCACAGTGTAGACAAAGACAGTCTCCTGACCAATTTACTAGATAAATGGCTCGCATGAGAAAATTTATTGTGACTGAAGCATCTTACTTTCAGGAAGCAGTGCAAGAGCCCACATGGGTAGATGCAATGGTGGAGGAGTATGACTCCAATTTCAAAAACAATGCTTGGGAAATTTTTCCAAGGCCGGTTAATAAATTAGTGGTAGGTTCAAGATGGATCTACAAGGTAAAGCAAGACACTGATGGGAGCGTTGAGAAATACAAGGCCAGATTTGTGGCCCGGGGCTTCTCACAAATCGAGGGGATAGATTATGGAGAGACCTTTGCAATTATCACAAGGTATTCTTTCATAAGGACCATCCTTGCTCTCTCAGCATAGATTGGTTGGTGTATTCATCAGATGGATGTGAAAAATGCGTTTCTCAATCAGATCATTGAGGAAGAGGTGTACATAGAGTAGCCTGAAGGTTTCGAGACCTTCAACAACGAGTCACATGTGTGTCAAGGAAAAAGGGCGATGTATGGGCTGAAGCAAGCACCCCATGCTTGGTACATTCAGATAGACAACTATTTCACAGGACTGGGCTTCACCAAAAGTGAAGCAGATGCAAACCTATACCAAATTGTGGTGGAGGGTAATATTTTAATCATTGTTATTTATGTTGATGATTTAATATTGACTGGTGATGAGCAACTGATACACTCATGCAAGGAGGACCTTGCAAGGGAGTTTAAAATGAAGGATATGGGCATCCTTCATTATTTCCTTGGATCGGAAATATGGCAGCGATACGGTGAATTTCTTTTGTCTCAAGGCAAGTATTCAAGGGAGATACTGGGTAAGTTTCACATGGAGGGCTGCCAACCCATGGATACTTTTCTTCCAGGAAACTGGAGGAAAGAGGATGCTACTTCTGGAGAGGGAGTGGACGCTATTGTCTATCGACTGTTAGCGGGTTTGCTATTGTATCTAGTGAACATAGGACTGGACATTTTCTATGTAGTTAACCAGCCGAGTCAAGCTATGGTTAAGCCTACCAAGCTATTTTGGAAGGCGGGAAAGAATGTCCTGAGATACCTGAGGGGAACATCATAGTATGGTTTATGGTATAGACAGATGGATGAGGTGAAGATGAATGGCTTCATTGATGCAAATTGGGCGGGAAGCCCATCGGACAGAAAGAGCACATCAGGGGGGATCTTTAGCATTGGATCTACAACTGTTTCTTGGTACATCAGGAAGAAGAGATCCGTGGCACTTAGTTCAGCGGAAGCAGAATACATGGCAGCAATTCAAGCTTTATGTGAGGCTATCTGGATGAGAAATATCTTGGTTGGTTTGTTTGGTTCTCATTTAGATCCGAAAATGATTCATTGTGATAATTAGAGTTGCATTAAACTCTCGATTAATGCTGTGTTTCATGATCGATCTAAGAATATAGATATCCGGTACCATCATCTTAGAGATTGTGTGTAGAGGAGAATCATGTTGCTTCAGTACGTTCCTACGAAAGATCAAGATGCATATAATCTGATGAAGGCGCTCACCAGGAGCAAATTTGAATACCATAGACACAGGATCGGGGTGAAGGATAATCCCTTTCTTGTTGAGAGGGAGTGTTGAGATTCAACAAGAAGATCCTAGTGAAAATTAAGCACCTACACTAGGATAGAGCCTTAGGCTATTTTTAGGTGGATGTCTATTTATAGATGCATGAGAAATTTCTATTTATAGATGCATATCTATTTATAGATTTACGTGTAAGTTCTATTTATAGATTGCATGTCTATTTATAGATGCATTTAGAATATTATTATCCCTTAATAATAGTTGGACAATAAACAATAATCTATTCTCGATAAGAACTTGGAAATAGTTAACTGAAATGGAAAATCAGTTAGCTAAAGGAATTTCGAGTTAAGAGGTTGGTTGGTGGGACATGCAGGTTGACTTAGTTGTAACTGAGTGATTCGAAGTTGTAACAGAGTTGGAAGTGCAATAGAGTGAAAGTTGTAAAGTAGTTTAACTCGCTTAAGTGAGTTAAACTCAGTTGTGCTAGTTGTAACTAAAGATACACTAGTGAGAGATCAAGTGAATTAATTATTAATTAATTCACAATCAGTGGTCTCACATGCAACTGAAGATTTACTACTATTAACTGCATGCATGTCTGATCTAGTGGAGACCCAGTTGAGTTCTAGGTGAAATGGAAGTAAACTATCAAATGTTACATTATCCTATTGCACACATGCAACCACACACACATTGGATGTGCCCATGAGGATTGCGCAGTCAAGGCAGAAAAGATTGCATTCATTCAGGAATTTCTATCAACAGGGACTGCGTAGTGGAGGCAGGCTGTCTAGAGACAGTAAATTGGCTAATGAACTTGCCAATTTTTGTATGACAGTGTGAGACGGTTAGCTCATGTACTGAGAGCTCTTGGATTAGAGCTTTGCATGTAATGGTTTAATGATCCATGATATAATACATAATAGAAGATAATGGGGTTTTTAGCTATAAGATTTCCTCGGTAAATTATCTGTGTTATGTGTGATTGATCTTTCTTCATGATATTGTGATTGGCGATTGTGTTTCAAATTCTGAAAATATTTGTAGGAGCGATTCTATATTTAACAGTAGCATATTATTGTTAGATCAGGAGAATCGAGGACAAACATGTAGTTTGTATTAAATTTCTACAAATTTTACCTTCACTTAAAGTGAAATAAGACTTTTTGGGATTTAAAGAAATTCCATATTTCAAACAACATTCAAGTATTTTCTTAAGGTCATGATAGTGGTCACTTATTTTCTTGGAGTAAATGGTTATATCATCTAAATATACAACCACAATTTTATTTATCAGTCCTCTAAAAGCAATTTCCATTGCTCTTTGAAAAGTTTCTCCTGCATTGATTAGACCAAAGGGCACTTTCTGGTAGGCATAAGTGCCCCATTTAGTTCTAAATGTAGTATTTAACCTATCTTTAGGATGAACTAAAACTTGATTGTAGCCTAAAAATCCATCAAGGAAAGACATTAATTCAGAACCAACAACTGATTGCAAAATTTGTTCAATCACTGGTAATGGAAAATTGTCTTTTAAACAAGATTTGTTTAAGTTCCTAAAATCTATACAAATACGAATATTTCCATTCTTTTTCCTAACATGGACTAAGTTTGAGACCCACTTTGAATTTCTAACAAGGAAGATAATCTTGGCCTTAAGGAGTTTTTTGAGTTCACTTTTGATTTGACTTTCAAGATCAGGGTGAATTTTCCTTAATTTTTGTTGTATAGGATTTTCAGTGGATATCATTGGGATAACAAGTTGGATGATGGAGGTATCATAATTTTTGAGATCTTCATATTTGCATGCGAAGACGTTATTATATTTCTTCAGTAAGTGAATGAAGGATAATATTTCATCAGATGAGAGACCAAGTCCTAAGTTAATGTTCTGAGGGTTAAGATCTGTGCCAAGATTCACTGGTTCAAACCTAAAAGTTGAACTTTGCAGTTTAGAATTAGTAACCTTTTTGAATCTATCTTTGAGATCATAGAGATGTTAAAGCTTAACCACAGACTTAGGTAAGGCATTTTATTTAGGTTTCTGTTTAAATTCCCTTTCATGTTCATCTTCATAAATTAATTAATCATCATATGACCCTTCTGATGTAAAGATATTTATAACATCTTCATCATCGTTGAATACTCTCCAATTAGTGACATTATTAGGAATAGATGGGCGAAAAATTAACTCTATAGAAAATCTATATGGACTATAATCTTCTGAAGGAATAAGTCTGGATGCTACATTAGCTAGAAGGTCTGCACTTGCATTTTGAATTCTTGTGACATATGAGATATTGAATGCTAAAAAATGTGAGGTAAGAGATTGTACTAATGACTAGTAATGTTTAAGATGACTAGAAATATAGTGTATAGTATTTCGTACCTGTTTGAAAATTATTTCAGAATCACCATATACCTGGAGATATTTGATACCAAGGTCAATTGGATTGTAGAAGCCTTGGACCAGTGCCTCATATTCTACGCTATTATTTGTGCATTCAAATTCAAGCCTACATGCTAGCATTGTCTTTTCACCTTCTGTATTTATTAGTATACAACCAGCTCCTACACCTTCACTAGATTTTGATCCATCAAAGAATAATGTCTAGAAAAAAGTATTAATAAAAGGTTTATCTATGATATTTATAAAATTGGAAGAGTCTGACTGAGAAACATTTTCGACCTGAGAATTAATTGAGTTGGTGAGAAATGGAGATTTCTGAGTGTTAAAATTCCCCAAAAACTATTCAGCAGAGTAATTGCTGAGAATGTTATTAGTAAAGCCATGGTTTCATTCTCATCTTTGAATTTAATTGCTGAGTATTTCATGTGTTTTTCACGGTGTACTCGCATTTGGTTTGGCTTACCATTATAGGGAAGCCACTTATGAGACCTATCTGTAGAAAAATAACCACGAAGATTTTCTGATCAATCTCTACTTATGATTAGACCGTAAAAGTAAGGGATATCATAAGCTAAAATATCAATCACTTGATGAAATTTTGAATTTGATGCTTGTCTGATAAGAACTGAATTCATTTCTCCCAATAACTTAGCCTTATTTTTGTCTAATTGCACAATGTGTACTGCAGACTTTTGAGGAGAAATGGTCAACTTTAAACAAATAGAATATGGCATGATGTTTGAATAAGCTCAAAATTCAATTAGAAAATTATCTTCTCTCTTCTTAGCAGGTTGTCTTGATGATGAGTCTTGATTTAGACTCGAAACGTAGACTAAAAATGACAACTGTGGATATTTCAAGTTTTACATTTGATATGCACACTTTTGTTGAATAATTCAAAAGTTAAAAGGAAGGAAGGAGTATGCGAATTAGATTTGTCTCTGATTAAAATAACATCACTTGCATCACTTTTTTCAGGTCAATCACTAGGAGGTTTACCAAAACCTTTTGAAGCTTTGGAAGTAACAGGGGAAGGTAAGGATGAAGCAGGGACTGCATTGAGCTCTTTGAGTCAAATTTTCTGCTATTGTTTTAATTTTATCAACTCATGTATGGAGATATTTTCCTTTATCTTCTTCACGTCTTCCACTATATTATATTCGATAGTATCAGATACCACTAATTTCTTGGATGTAGATGGAAGAGTAGAAGAAGCTGGGTTCGATTGAGGAGAAGGAGTTCTTTTTTTAATAACTTTCTCCTTAGCAACAAAGGATGAAGACCTTTTCTTTTAAGGAGACTGAGGGAGGTCAGCGGAATTTTTACTTCTAGTGTTAACTGGAAGTACCTCATGTTCATATTCATTATTAGATGTTGGAAGGATAAAGTCCCATAGTCCATGGACTTCAACTAATTCTTCGTCTTGAGATTCTTATGCGGATGATATTGTTTCATCTTGATCTTCGTCTTGATCTAATTCAACATACAAGATTACATTTGGAGGTTGGGAAGCTTGATTTTTCTTAAAATATATAAAAGGTTTCTTCGAAGAAGACTCGATTGCCTGTTTATTTATTTTGACCATATCATTCAACATATTTTTGAGAGATTTCTGTAATCCCTCAATATGATAAGGATCTTTAGATGTTTTTTTTTTGGGTTCATCCTGTTAGCCACCTATGAAATTTGTTATACCAAAAGGTGGCTAAATCATTTTGGAGCCTTCAAGGAACAAATTTTATTGCAAAAAGTTTTGGCTCTTGAAGACTCTTGAAGTCCTCATGCTTCTGTCCAAATCTTCACTGCTGTGCTCATTTCACACTCAGAAATCTTGCTGATTTCCAAGACAAAATGCTGCTGCAGACTCTTTTTCCCTTTTCTTTTCTCTTTCTAAGCTAACCTCATTTTCCCCTTTCCTTTCATCAAAATCCCTTTGATAAGGTTTAAGATCCTTTCATGCCTTATCGAAACCTTCAAATTCTTTTAAAAACCATTGAAAACATTGAAAAATTCACGAAAAATGCATATTTTTGTTTAAACCCCTCGGGCTAATTCCAAAACCCTTCCCCTCCATACGCCTTGGTGCTAGAACCAAGCGCTAGCCTTCCAAGCGCTTATCACATCGCACGATCGCGATTAGCCTTTCCTCCACAAACCCCCGGTCATATGGCTTTCCATATAACCCATGGCCCTGCAGATGGGCGCCAAACTGTATTGAAAATTAATATTTTGCCCCCGAAGTAAAAACCTTTGTTTATATAAATTTGTCAGTTTTTATTATATCCTAAGGTTTTTTTCCGGTGCAAAGTTCTAGTCCCTCTCCACTGTCAATCTGATCTGTAGATCGACGGTGCGCATCTATCGCCCCGTTGGTCCCCGCCAGCCACTCACTATTACAAAACCAAGCGGAATTCATCGCACCGCTTTTGAGAGGGAGGCGGTTTTTTCTGTTTTGCAGCGATTCCATTCACTGGCCGACACGTGGCCGTGCGCCGATTTAAAATACCACCCTCATTGCGCATTAAATATGGGACGTGGAGTGAGCACTATATCGATGCGCACCGTCCGATCTGAGGCTGGCTCATCGGACGGTGATCACGCTCTGAAGAAACCCGTGCAATAACCAGGGTACGACACAGTGATAAAAGCATCTCCGCCGTTGATTTTTTGGGCCACTCTCATCCGACGGCCCACGATCGTCCCAATTCCCAATCTTGATTTTTTGACCATTTTTCACTGAAACAAAGGTTTTAACCCATTTCTCCATTTTGTCAAAAAACAACTCATTTTCTTTGACTTTCCGCCTCCAATCCTGACCATCGATCTCTGCACGATCAACGACTCCGATTTAATTCCTCCCTTGTTTCCTTTTGACTCCCTCTGATCAATCTCAACCGTTGGATGATGCCATCCAACGGCCCTGCTCTCTACACACGCCTTCTGAAGTAGCAAAAATATACATGCAGGATTTTATAACATTGTTCGTATTTTGCAGGGTTCCAGTGGTTTTTCCGCTATGTCTGAAGAAAATGCAAAGGCAGAGGGTGATGATCCTCTCGCCTTCGATTCATCAAAGGGAATCACTTGCAGGTTTCAAATCCATGTTTCGTCAATATTTGATGAGGCATTGATGCCACACAACCCTTGTGCAGCCCTGCACACCAACAAACACAGTGAATCAGGCATAAATCAAAGAGTATCAGTTTCGAAGACAAAAATAGACCAGAATGGAAGATTGAAGACAGATTTGTGGGGATTACGTCTAAGATGGTTTATAAAAAGCCTAATCCCCAATTAAAACACAGTTAAAAGAAAAATCATAAAGGTTCATAAGACAGAAAGCCTCTACCACCACAGATGAGGCAAATTGATTCCTCCCACCTACCACAGTGCCACCTGTGCCTCAAAGCATTCAAACGGAGGCCGAATTTATTGATCAGAATCAGATATTTGTCTCGAGCGCAGCCAAAGAGTAATTTTTTCCAAGGAACTTAATGTAAAAAATATCAGCAGAATTAATTTGACATCACACCGAGCCTCAAAGGTAAAAAAAAAAGCTCCCACCGAGCTTAAATATTTATGTAAATCATTCAATACAGAAGACACCTATGTAAGCTTCTTCATTGAGCTCCCCAAAGGCCGAGAAGACATTAAGTCTGTATTAATTATCTTTAGAGATATTTTATCAGATCTCACCTCCTCATTCTTCTATAATTACTATTGCAGAAGATGAGGGAGGGGTTGGTTGATCACTAGTTGTAATACTGAAACTCTCTAAAATAATACATAGTCTCTTAAAGTTGAAGAAGAAACTGAAGTATTGGAAGCCTTGATGATGTTGTTGCATGTTTTTTCCTGAGAAGGCTCTATCATTGGATCCATGAGCTTGGCTTTTGGTGAAGTATTCTGAACCACTTAATGTTTTCTCCCGTTTTCATTCTGTTCCATAATTTCTTACTACAGTAGGTTGAAAGTTTTAGGCTAAGAAATGACTCCTAGAAGCACCTTAGACCTATTCATCCTTCACTGTTCCATGTTTTCTTCTGCTGAGTTATTTTAGAGTCTTTAATCTCTCTCTTTAGTCCTCATGCTTGTTTATTTCTATGATAGTTCGAATAAGATGGTTTCAGCATGATTTATGCTTCTCCTTGCTTGTCTGCTGCCACTTAAAGGCTGTTATTGAAGTCTCCCTTTAAAGTGTCTTTGTTTATAGTGAGTCAAGGAGGTCTATTCTGATCTTGCCCTTTGTCCTTGCTTAAATAGTTGTCTTAAAGGTCTTTGTAGTTGTAATCATAGATGTGTTAGGTGTTCCCTCTTCTATGACTACAATTATTAGTGAATCTTTTATGTTTTCTAAGTCATTTGAAATAAAATCTTTGAGGAAATAGGGTGTTCCCTGAATCTTAGATTTCATTTTAAAAGTTGTTTTGAAATCATTATTTTCTTAAAGGTATGATTTGTAGAATTCATGGTTAGCCTTTTCTATCAAATAGCTCTTTATTGTTCAAATTGTGTTTTCAAATTCCCGTTGTTGAGAATTAAACTTCTCTTTCCAAATCATTGATGTCCATCTCATTCCAAAAACCAAAGGATCCTGTGGCCAAGTTAGATTTTCCCTCTGATATCCCATATCCATTGATAATTTTGTCATGACCTCTTTTAGACTCCATTGCCTAATGAAGCTACTACTTCCTCTTTCTACCTATCTTTCCTAGATCTTTCATATTCTGCTGTATCAATCCAACCAAACAAACAAACATCTGCACTTAATAACTAGTCTAAAACTAATACTCTAAGCACACAAGATAAACCTTTGCAAGCAAATATTTGAGAGATCCCTCTCTGAGAAAAAGAGGGCTAGATCCTGTAACTCTAAAGATTGGTTCTGATGTTGCCTTGTCTTTTGATTTTCCAAACTATCAAAACACGGGACGCCAACATAATGGCAATCACGGTGGGACGGTTGAGTAGAATCTTCAAAATTTAACACTCACTGTCTAATATAACATAAGTAACCTTCTTCAAGCACTACCCATCATAATGGTAATCATGATAGGACTTATTTTGAATCAGTGACAAACTAAGTAACCCTTAGGATTCTCATAAGCCCTTATCAAACCTTGAAGGAACAAGTTACCAAGCCATAAGAATAAACTATGTTTATTTGAACACCTTAGCTAAGTGCAAAATCATACTTAGAACACTCTCTTAACCTATAAGACCGAAATAACTCAGAAAAACCCAAAACAATTTCAGTTTGGCTTCACAAATAAACATGGTGGTGGACCCATCTAATATCTTACCTTCATAAAAGCTAAAAAGTTTCCACCTGGCGACTCCACTAGCCCCAGTAGGCCTATTAATCATCTAGGTGTCCAGATCTCTTTAGGACTATGTTAACCAGCCTGGAAGAAGTTTAGAAGCCTAGTCCCATACTAGATAAGACATCATGAGGTAAAATTGCCAAAATTTGTCCCTAAAAACCTCAACCTCTCTCATTTTTGAAAAACAGTCTGGCTTCACATAGGATCAACACTAGATCTCATCTAGACCCAAATCATCCTTTAATCGTTGACAATCCTGAGAGAATTCTGTGGCAGACTTCTAACTCTGGAAAATCAACTGCTAATAGGAGCCTCTTAAGAACAAATTCTGTCCCTGAAAACCTTGTTGTCTTAGAGGATTCACACTTTGATTTACATCATACAAAGAACATCTTTAGAACTAGATCTCAAGGTGATTTAAACCAAACTGATCTTGACATTGTAGATTTGCAACAAAACTTCAATAGGGAAGCCTCACCTTCCACTCCTCCTGACTCCCAGCTTCTTCATCACTTTAGCCTTTTCCATAACAAGTCTACTCAAAATCAGTTTGCTGACCCAAGTGTTTCTTCCACTCCAATCCATACCACCATTTTGCAAAACACACCTGTTCAGCCCACTTTCCCTTTCACAAACCCACCCCTTGTAAATCCACCCTAATTTCCAGCCATGGCAACATGGTATGCCCCATTAGTGTTACCACAACCCCTACTTCCCTTACCAAATGATTACCAATCCAAAATCCCTCACTTCACTAGAAAAGAGTCTACAACAGCTCAACATCATGTAGATAGGATGGAGGATGCATTCGGTTACATGGAGATAGAAGAAGAAACTGTGAAGATGAGAATATTCGCCCAAAGTTTAGGAGGAGATGTAAAGAAATGGTTTAAAAACTTACCTCCTAACAGCATAAATGATCTCCCTGCCTTGCATCAAACATTCATCAACAAATGGGAACTCAAAAAGAATACTCTCCAAATACTAGCAGAGTATAGAAACCTCAAGAGAAATCAAGGGGAGAGTGTTCATGATTACTCCACTAGGTTCAATAGTGTTTACAATTCTCTTCCACCTCACATGAAACCTCATCAAGGCATGGCCTTGGTAAGGTATCCCGAAGGCCTTGATGCTGAAATGACTTATCAGTTAAGGGAGAGAGATTACTTAACCTTAGAAGACATGCAGAAAGGAGCTGTGAGCGTAGAAGCAAACATAATTTAGAAAAGAAATAGGTTGAGATTAGAGAAGAGGGCAACTTATAAAGATGACCTACTACCCTCGACCTCAACTTCTGACACAAAAATTGAAAACCTAGTAAAGGTGATGGAGAGGATGCTTGAAAAGATTAATTTGAATGAGAGAGTGCCACCAAGAGATCCTCAAAATAACCAAAACAGAAATAGAAATCAGAAATATAGAAGAGAAAACAATCAAGATAAGCAAAAGGAAAGCGACCAACATATTAGACCTCCCTTCCAACAGAACTATGTAGATCAATATGAGGGAGATAGGGAGTTGGAAAGGTTGGGAGAATCTCATGTAAACTTGATTGGATCAGACAGTGGAGATGATGTTTTCCTCACTGAGGAAGAACAAGGATTTTTCTCTTATGATAAAAAACAAACACATATGAAGATTCCAATGAATATAGATTGGGTTTTGAAAATGAAATCATGGAGGTGCATAAACAATATGATCTTAGGAGCAAGGGGAACATAGATAATTCAAAGGATAAGAACACTAATACTGCTATCAAGAAAAACACAGAAACTCAGCCCAAAAAGATAACAGAAAAGACCAACATTTTGAACAAGAAACCAGACATAAGCAAAGACAAAAGTGTCCAGCCAAATGTTGAACAGAGTACCCCTAGCACTTTAGCTAGTGGTCCTAATAAAACTGTCCCAATTACCAGTCCAAACAAGGTTCAGCAAATCAAAATTGTTGAAAAGAATTCAATTGAAAAGACATATGTAAATATGAACAAGTCAATTGTTCCTTTCAGCCTTGAGGGAGATATTGCTAAGATAAAATTTACCATTCCCCTAGCTGAACTAGTAACCCAAGAAGTGTACAAAAACCAAGTTTTGAAAGCTTTGAACTTAGGAAGTGATAATGACACCTTGAACTTGACAGATGACAAGCCTAATTTGTTGTTTGGTCTAGAAGTTGAAGGAAAATACCAAGAAGGAGCCGTCCCTCCCTTCTATGTTAGTTTGAACATACATGAGAAAATCTTACATAATGCCATGTTAGATTCTGGAGCTTCACACAATCTAATGCCCAAGGTAGTGATGGAAAGCTTAGGCTTAGAAATTACTAAACCATACAAAGATCTGTATTCCTTTGACTCAAGCAGAGTCAAATTTTTGGGTTTAATCAAAGATTTGTGTGTTAACTTATCCCAAATCCCTGCTAAGAGTTTAGTCATGGACATAGTTGTAGTAGACATTCCCCCTAAGTATGGCATGCTCTTATCAAGATCTTGGAGAGCCAAACTTCAGGGAAGCCTTCAAATGGACATGTCTTATGCCACCATCCCTGTTTTCAACCAAAATAGAAGACTATACAGGGAATCTCACATGAATTACATGGTGAGCAACATAGACAAACCAAATAACTCTCCAATCTATTCTATTCAATCAAGTTTAGATTCCTTTATCTTATGTAACGAAGATGAAATTACTCAACAAGATAAGGAAAACATAGACCAAATCAGTTCACTAGAACAATCAAATCTTCCCTCGAATCAAATTCAAAACATTGGCAATCAACAGCAACAAGAAAATGAAAATGAGCCAAATATACTTTGAACAATAAACTTTGATGGATCCTGTAATAAAACAAGTGCAGGGGCAGGTGTTTGGATTCAAAATATGAATCAAAGTTTTTCATACAAGTTAGATTTCCCATGCACTAACAATATTGCTGAGTATGAAGCACTTCTCCTAGGCTTACAATTGCTTAAACAATTAGAAGCCTAGAGGATATCAATCTTAGGAGATTCTGAACTTATCATAAGACAGATCAAAGGAGAATATTCAGCTAGAAATCCAAGGCTCAGGGAATATCGGAACGCTTCCCTTGATTTATTGAAAACCTTTGAAAAATATGAACTTAGTTTCATCCCTAGAGCACTGAATCATCTAGCAAATGAACTCGCCTTCAATGCCAACAACTGCCAAATACCTGAGATAAATGAACAACTTAGCGTAAAGGTAAAACATGGGCCTGCTGCGCCTGATAAAAAATATCACTGGCAAGTGTTTGACTCTGAAAAACACATAGATGATTTCTTAAAATCAGAAAACGATTTCGACACACTAATACCAGAATCCAGCCATAAAGAGAATTGTTTGTATATTGAACAAATCCCAGAAGTTGAAATGACATATTCTATTGATATAAATCATTATGAGAATCCTTTTGAAGTAGAAATAATTGACAGTGCAGACCAAGAAGACTTGGAAGTTTTACAATGCAAAAATGATAAAATTCCAAGAGGTCTCGCACCTTTAGAACACCTTTTTGATTTTAACATTGTAGCCAAAGAACCAAGAATGGAGCCTGTAGAAATGAATGTAGAAGAGCATAACATAGGCAGTCTAGCAGAACCCAAGATGATCAAACTGTCCAGCACTCTCCCAGCTCACATGAAATTGCAATACATAGAGTTTTTCAAAGAGTTTAAAGATGTTTTTGCTTGGGGATACAAAGACCTAAAATCATATGATACCAGCATCATCCAGCATAAAATCCCTTTGAAGGAAAATAAAAAGCCTTTTAAACAAAAACTAAGGAGAATAAAACCTGTTTTATTACCTTTAGTTAAGGCAGAGATTGAAAAGATGCATGTTGCTGGATCATCGTACCAATTAGATATTCAGAGTGGGTATCAAACTTAGTTTCTGTTAGAAAGAAAACAGGGGAAATCAGGCTCTGTATTGACTTCAGAAATTTAAACAGAGCCTCTTTAAAAGAAAACTACCCCTTACCCAAAATGGACCATATACTTCAAAGGGTAGTTGGGTCAAAAAGGATATCCCTCTTAGATGGGTTCTCGGGTTACAACCAGGTGTTAGTGCTCCCAAGTGATCAAATCAAAACTACTTTTACCACACCTTGGGGCACCTTTATGTATGTCAAAATGCCTTTCAGATTAATGAATGCAGGGGCCACCTTCCAAAGGGCCAGTGACATAGCTTTCTCTGAAGATATTGGCTATTTCATAATCATTTACCTTGATGACATAACCGTTTTCTCAAAAACTGATGAGGAACATTTGATTCACTTAAGAAAAGTTTTTGAGAAGTGTAGGAAATTTGGCTTGTCATTGAATCCCAAGAAGACACTCTTTGGTCTCCAAGAAGGTAAACTTCTTGGCCATATAATTTTGGAAGAGGGAATCAAAATAGACCCTACAAGGATAGATGGCATATTACAAATCAGTCATCCAAGAAGCCTCAAAGAGCTGCAATCTTTCATTGGAAAGATTAATTTTCTGAGGAGGTTTATCCCTAATCTTGCTGAGCTATTAAAAAAAATTACAAACATGCTTAAGAAAGATGTCGGTGTAAAATGGACTTTGCCAGCTAAACAATCATTTGAATTGGTCAAACAAGCTCTTACTCAAACACCAGTCCTGATTAGTCTGAATTTTAACAAAGACTTTTACATTTTTTTCTTTTGCATCTGAGCATACAATAGCTACAGTTTTACTTCAAAAGAATGACTTGGGGCAAGAACAACCAATATATTTATTTAGTAGGGCCTTAAGAGATTCTCCTCTCAAATATAACATCACGGAGAAGCAAGCCTTAGCATTAGTGAAAGCTTTAAAAGACTTTAGGGTCTATATTTTACACTCTCACATAATTGCTTTTGTCCCACATACTGTTGTTAAGGACATTCTAAGTCAAGACCTTGATGGTAAAAGGGGAAAATGGATTGCAACTATTCTTGAGTATGACTTAGAAATTGGGCCCACCAAACTAGTTAAAGGGCAAGGATTAGCAAAACTTATGGCTGAGTCTAACTTCCAAGCACTAGACATGAATATGATAGATGTATTGGAAGAAATAGAGGAATCTGCTGCTCCTTTTATTGAGCAAACATTTTTGAATTCTCCTTGGTATGCTGACATTATTTATGTGCTTTTATATTTAAATGCCCCTCCTTCTTTGTCTAAAACTAAAGCTAGATTTTTGAAACAAAAAGCTTTGAGTTTTTTCATCTTAGATGGGGTATTATATTGGAAAAATGCTGTTGGAATTTTTCTGAAATGTTTACTTGAGGATGATGCAGGAAAAATCATGCATGAGTTGCATGATGAAGAATGTGGAGGACACCTCTACTGGAAGGCCACAACGAACAAAATTCTTAGATCTGGTTACTATTGGCCTACCCTTTTCCCAGACACTCAGAAGTTGGTCATGTCTTGCCATAAGTGTCAAATCTTTGATGGCAAAAGAAAACTCCTTCCCTTACCCTTACATCCCATCAGAGTTGAGGCACTTTTTCAACAATGGGGTTTAGAATTCATTGGGGAAATTCACCCATCCTCCTCAGCTCAACATAAGTGGATCCTCACAGCCACTGACTTTTTTACCAAGTGGATAGAAGCTATACCTTCCAGAAATGCTAATGACTCTGTCATTATCAAGTTCCTTGAAACAAATATCCTATCCAGATTTGGTTGTCCCAGAAAAATCATAACAGACAATGCTGCTGCTTTTAAATCTAAAAATATGGTTGATTTCTGTTACAAATACCACATAACCTTGGGCCATTCCACTGCTTACTATCCCCAAGGAAATGGATTAGCTGAATCTTCCAACAAGAGCCTCATCAATATCATTAAAAAATTGTTGGAACAAAATCATAAATCATGGCACAGTAAATTGGTTCATGCCTTATGGGCTTATAGGTTAACTACAAAGAAATCAATAAATATGTCCCCCTATCAGCTAGTTTATGGCATTGATGTAGTATTTCCCATCTCATTAGGAGTGCCAGTCATGAAGCTCCTTCAAGAAGTGCAGGTTGAAGAGAATGATATGCAGAGAAGAATAAATCAAACCATCCATTTACTGCAGACCAGAGAAGAAGTTTATGAGAGAACACAGTTGGTCCAAGAAAATATGAAGAAGCTATTCGATAAGAGAACTAAGGCGGACAACTTCCAAGTTGGAAATGTTGTTCTTAAGTGGGATTCAAGGAGAGAAGAAAAGGGAAAACATGGCATGTTTGAGAACTTGTGGAAAGGTCCCTGTATTGTTCATGCTGAAAGGGGTCACAATGCATTTTTCTTGAAAGAAATGAATGGAGATGATCTGTATGGAGGTCCTGTCAATGGCAGAATGCTAAAGCATTATTTCTGCCAGGAATCATGAGTTTCAAAGCATTTTATTTTTTCATTATAAATATCATAGTCTGAACATTGCATTCAAGGTTATAAAAATCAAAAATTCAAAAACAAAGAAGAAAGAAAAGAGGGCAGATTATCAAAAACAATAAAGGTACATCCCCATACCAAAAAAAAAGAAAAAAAAAGAAGAAGAACCAAATCTGAAAGTGTGCAAGCTTAAATGCCACTCCTGAAAAAAACACTTCTAATTAGTCATACAGCCTAATATTGACTAATTAGTTTTAAATTTTCTACTGATAGGATAGTGAATTCGATTTGCCAAACTGTTTAATCTTGGCTTATCAGTAGATAGATTAGGATAGAAATTAAAGGTTCAAACATGCTCAAAATCTGAACCTCAGTTTCCAAAGAGAAGATGACTCAAATTTGTTTCAAATTCTGAGTCAAAAAAGATGTAAATCTGGTTCCAATTAACTCAAAATCTGAACCAGTTCACAGAGGAAAGACAGCTCAAGCAAGAGTCAAAACAGAGCCATTAAAAAGATGAAGGAAATGTTTTGAAATTTCAGATCTCAACCTTCCATTTTGTTTTAAATTTTGTGCAAAATAATGTCTATGTGCAGCTTGTTTTTATGCCATAGACCAGCATCAAGTTAGACTATTCAAATCCTGACTTGATTGTTTTTTTTTTAATTTTTGTTCTAGAATTTAGAGAATGAAAGTCTGTTGGACAGTTTAATCCCAACAGATAATAGATTTGGTAGAGAATCATATGGGCTCAACTATTCAATCTGAGTCCATGGAGAAATAAGAAGTAGAAATAGATTATATTTCCTACTTTCAAAAAGAATAAAATGTTGTGAAAGAGTTTGCCAATCCAAGTGCACTCTAATGAAGAAAAAATGTTAGAACATTAGGATTGGGTAGGTAGAAAGATTGTATTGATGAAGTTCCATTGTTAATCCATGAATGCTAATCATCCACAGAAAGAAAGATAGCCCAATGGATAAGGCACTGATCAACCTCCCAGAGAATGCAAGTCTGAAGTTCTTGATGCCTTCAAGAAGGCACCATCCCCAAGTGGAGCCACTGTTAGCCACTTATGAAATTTGTTATACCAAAAGGTGGCTAAATCATTTTGGAGCCTTCAAGGAACAAATTTTATTGCAAAAAGTTTTGGCTCTTGAAGACTCTTGAAGTCCTCATGCCTCTGTCCAAATCTTCACTACTGTGCTCATTTCACACTCAGAAATCCTGCTGATTTCCAAGACAAAATGCTGCTGCAGACTCTTTTTTCCCTTTCCTTTCCTCTTTCTAAGCTAACCTCATTTCCCCCTTTCCTTTCATCAAAATCCCTTTGATAAGGTTTAAGACCCTTTCTTGCCTTATCGAAACCTTCAAATTCTTTTAAAAACCATTGAAAACATTGAAAACTTCATGAAAAATGCATATTTTTGTTTAAACCCCTCGGGCTAAATCCAAAACCCTTCCCCTCCATATGCCTTGGTGCTAGAACCAAGCGCTAGCCTTCAAAGCGCTTATCGCATCGCACGATCGTGATTAGCCTTTCCTCCATAAACCCCCGGTCATATGGTTTTCCATATAATCCATGGCCCCACATATGGGCGCCAAACCGTATTGAAAATTAATATTTCACCCCCGAAGTATAAAACTTTGTTTATATAAATTTGTCGGTTTTTATTATATCCTAAAGTTTTTCGCTGGTGCAAAGTTCTAGTCCCTCTCCATCGTCGATCTGATCTGCAGATCGACGGTGCGCATCTATCGCCCTGGTGGTCCCCGCCAGCCACTCACTATTGCAAAACCAAGCGGAATTCATCGCACCGCTTTTGAGAGGGAGGCGGTTTTTTTTGTTTTGCAGCGATTCCATTCACCGGCCGACACGTGGCTGTGCGCCGATTTAAAATACCACCCTCATCACGCATTAAAGATCAGACGTGGATTGAGCACGATATCGATGCGCGCCATCCAATCTGAGGCTGGCTCATCGGACGGTGATCGCGCTCTGAAGAAACCCGTGCAATAACCAGGGTACAACGCAGTGATAAAAGCATCTCCGCCGTCAATCGTTTGGGCCGCTCTCATCTAACGGCCCACGATCATCCCAATTCCCAATCTTGATTTTTTGACAATTTTTCTCTGAAACAAATGTTTTAACCCATTTCTCCATTTTGTCAAAAAATAACTCGTTTGCTTTGACTTTCCACCTCCAATCCCGACCGTCGATCTCTGCACGATCGACGGCTCCGATTTAATTCCTTCCTCATTTCCTTTTGACTCCCTCTGATCAATCTCAATTGTTGGATCATGCCATCCAACGGCCCTACTCTCTACACGTGCCTTCTAAAGCAGCAAAACTATACATGCAGGATTTTATAACATTGTTCGTATTTTGCAGGGTTCCAGTGGTTTTTCCGCTATGTTTGAAGAAAATGCAAAGGCAGAGGGTGACAGTCCTCTCGCCTTCGATTCATCAAAGGGAATCACTTGCAAGTTTCAAATCCACATTTCATCAATATTTGATGAGGCATTGATGCCACACGACCCCTGCGTAGCCCTGCACACCAACAAACACAGTGAATCAGGCACAAATCAAAGAGTATCAGTGTCGAAGACAAAAAATATACCAGAACAGAAGATTGAATACAGATTTGTGGGGATTACGTCTAAGATGGTTTATCAAAAGCCTAATCCTCAATTAAAACACAGTTAAAAGAAAAATCATAAAGTTTCATCAGACAGAAATTCTCCACCACCACATCAGGGGCTAATTGAATCCCCCAGCTACCACAGAGCCACCTACAGCCTCAAAGCGAACAAAAGAAGGTCGAAGTTATTACCAGGCCAGGAGATATTTGCATCAATACAGCTGAACAGTTAATTCAACCAAAAGAACTTATTGTAAACTATCAGCAGAAGTTATTACAAGGATAACGAGGAGCCTTGAAGTCAACAAATTCTGTCCAGCGAGCCTAATACTTAATATAAACCAATTAATACAGAGGAAATATCAAAAATCTTCTCCATTGAGCCCCTCAAAGGCCGAGAGACAGTACACTGTATTAATTGAACTTAGAAGATGTTTTATCCCATTCCACCTCCTCATTTCTTCTATAAATACTTCTGAAGAAAATGAGGACATGTTGGTTGGTTGGTTGGTTGATCACTAGTTGTAATACTGAAAATCTCTGAAATAATACATAGTCTGTTGAAGTTGAAGAAGAAACTGAAGACTTGGAAGCCTTGATGATGTTGTTGCATGCTTGTTCCTGAGAAGGCTCTATCATTGGATCCATGAGCTTGGCTGTTGGTGAAGTATTCTGAACTGTTTAATGTTTTCTCATGTTTTCATTCTGTTCCATAGTTTCTTACTACAGTAGGTTGAAAGTTTTAGGCTAAGAAATGACTCCTGGAAGCACCTTAGACCTGTTCATCCTTCACTATTTCATGTTTTATTCTGCTGAGGTATTTTAGAGTCTTTAATCTCTCTCTTTAGTCCTCATGCTTGTTTATTTATATGATAGTTCGAATAAGATGGTTTCAACATGATTTATGGTTCTCCCTGCTTGTCTGCTGCCACTTAAAGGTTGTTATTGAAGTCTCCCTTTGAAGTATTTCTGTTTATAGTGAGCCAAGGAGGTTTGTTCTGATATTTCCCTTTGTCCTTGCTTAAACAATTGTCTTAAAGGTCTTTGTAGTTGTGATCATGGATGTGTTAGGTGTTCCCTCTTCTATGACTGCAATTATCAGTGAATATTTTATGTTTTCTAAGTCATTTTAAATAAAATCTTTGAGGAAATAGGGTGTTCCCCGAATCTTAGATTTCATTTTAAAAGTTGTTTTGAAATCATTATTTTCTTAAAGGTATGATCTGTAGAATTCATGGTTAGCCCTGTCTATCAAATAACTCTTTATTGTTCAAATTGTGTTTTCAAATTCCCATTGTTGAGAATTAAGCTTCTCTTTCCAAATCATTGATGTCCATCTCATTCCAAAAACCAAATGATCCTGTGGCCAAGTTAGATTTGCCCTCTGATATCCCATATCCATTGATAATTTTGTCATGACCTCTTTTTGACTCCATTTCCCAATCAAGCTACTACTTCCTCCTTCTACCTATCTTTCCTAGATCTTTCATATTCTGCTGTATCAATCCAACCAAACAAACAAACATCTGCACTTAATAACTAGTCTAAAACCAATACTCTAAGCACACAAGATAAATCTTTACAAAAAAACATTTGAGAGATCCCTCTCTGAGAACAGGAGGACTAGATATTGTAACTCTAAAGATTGGTTCTGATGTTGCCTTGTCTTTTGATTTGCGAAACTATCAAAACACGAGACACCAACACCAGGCTGCGTAAGGACCGCACCCAAAGCAATGCTTGACGCATCGACATGTACATGGAATTATTTTTTCCAGTCAGGGAATATTAGTATGGGTGCAGAGATCATCTTTTTCTTGAGAAGTTCAAAGCTCTTCTGACATTACTCATTCCAAAAAAAAGAGACATCTTTCTGTAGCAGTTTTTCCATAGGTGTTGTGATCAGAGCGTATCCTTGAATGAATTTTCTGTATTATCCTGTGTGACCGAGAATGGAACGCAGTTGTTTCTCTATTGTGGGGGCGGTCAAGTTAATAATAACAGCTATATTCCCAAGGCCAACCATCAGGCCCTACCAACAGACTATATGGCCTAGCAAGATTCCGAACGGTATGCAGAAAACATATTTCTTGAAATTCAGGGATATTTGGTGCTTTCGACATGCATCAAAAATTAATCACATATTCAAGACATGATTCTTGACTAAGCCGAACATCGTCCAGTCATCGAAATAAACCTCCATAAACTTATGGATAAATTCTTTGAAAACAGCCACTACGACCCTTGAAAAGATGGCAGGTGCATTCTTAAGACCGAAGGGCATGATCGTGTACTAGAAAGAGCCCCATTCAGGGAAAAGGTGGTGTTACTGCGATCCTCTGGTGCAATCCTAATCTGATGATATCCCAAGAATCTATCTGTGAAGGAATAGGCATCTTGGCCACCTACGCTATCCAAAATTTCATTGGAGAAAGGAGTAGGGAAGGGGTTGTGAACATAAGCATCGTTAAGTTTTTGAAGATCCATACAAATATGTATTTCTCCTTTTGTTTTTTTCTCCTAAATGACCATCGAGCTGATCCAATCTGACTGTTCAATTGGTTCAATGATTCCTGCAGTCAGCATTTTGTCCAACTCTTCTTTGACCTTTTGTTTATATTTAGGATTCAATCGATAGGGCCGCTACTTGATGGGCCACACTTTTGGTTTTAGAGTGATGTGAATAACACCAAGGTCCCCAGTGATTCCTTTGAGCTCTGAAAATTTTGTAGGAAATAAGTCCTGGTACTCTATCAGTAGTTCGACAACTTTCCCCATAGTGCCTTTATCCTAATATTCCCCAATTTTGGCCAGTTTAGGGTGTTCCCCTGTGCCAATATTAACTTCGCATAGCTGGAGAGGTTGCATTACATCGATATATAGGAGCAATGGGCCGATGACAGTATGTTCCCCTTTAGATTTCGGGACAGAGATATTCCGTGGGTTATCTTCTTCTTCATTAATCACCAAGCTCCAGCTGTTGACTATGTCTTGCATCTGAGCCTCCCATGTCAGGACGGCTAGTGGGGTGTGTGGGTGAGGCTTCTTAAAGACGAATGCATCAATGTCGTGCAAAGCTTCGTCAAGCATTTTTGTTCCTTCAATGAGCCCAAATGTTCTGAGGAAGTCTTCTTTTAATATCTCCCAATGACGGGTCCGCTGATGTAACTCGGCATCTAAGTACCAAGTAGTGGGGATAGGGCCCAAGGCATATATAAACAGATGGATCCATTCGTCTAGGGTTCGGTTGGCCCACTTGGTTGTCCATATATGCATATGCGCTCGGGAATATCTAGGCCCCAGAAACGTCTTGGTGCGCACATCGACAGGGGGTGTAAATCGCAGTACCATCCTATCCTGGCATGTTTCCCAGTCCAGAAATGATTTCTTATGGGTATCCCACCATCGGGCAGGTGTGTCATGTAGCACCAGGTTGAGAGCCCAGAGTCGTCGATCCTTGGGCACCCTAGCTTCTAGTGTTCTTACGAAGTCTTGGACAGCACTAGATTTGTCAAAGTGGGGAAGATCTCTTACCTCTGAAGTGATGCAGTAGAGAGTCCTTGCAGTCCGAGGGTATCGTAGGGTTGATACGTCGCGTAGCCGAGTCTGCCACTTCTCAAGTTCTTTGTCTAGGTTAGACAAGTACTCCTTGTTCGTATCCTAGTGGAATACTCTGCCTATTGCTGGATCATCCTGGTCCTCCTCCTGTGTTGTCATCCTGTAGATGTGATCGAGCTCCTCTTCTTCATACGCGGGTTCGGTATACTGTGTGCCCTCAGTGGGATCTAGTGGAACTATTACACATGTCCCATTCTTTTCAAACACCATGCTGCATTTTTTTAGATTAATTATACCTCCTACGTCAATAGCCCAGTCTATTCCCAGGAGCATAGGGTAGGGATCCGTATCTTCCACAATTTCTATGACCTCAAATTCATCCAGTACCTTTACTCCTGCGATATCAACCATAACCTTTGGAAATCGTCCCAGAGGTATGATCTTCTGTTGATTTTCCATTTGCAGCTGGATGGCGGACCAGTCTAATTTAGGTTCCCCCATTCGTTGCCACGTTTGTTTTGGTAAGACATTTGCATCAGATCCCAGATCAAGAACAACCTGATCTATCTCATAGTCACCAATTTGCGCAGTCAAACGCATTTATTTCCCGGTGCGGTTTTTATAGCTGTGTAATTTGTGTACTTCCTTAACCTTAGTTGTTTAAGCTGCATAGTCCTGTAGTAATTCTTGAAGGCTTTCTCCCGCCTGTGGGCTGCGCAGGAGTTTCAAGCATGCCCCTAAAAAGGCTTCAACCTCTTCTTCTGGCAGTTGTGCAGGGACTCCCAGGGATTCCTGCCTTCCTGGAGCTAGTTTCTTCTGGATAGCAAGCCCCTCTTTTGCTTTCTGGGTGACCATACTACTCGTTATGCTCCTTAGATCCATTTTGACTCTCTATACATTCCGCGTAGGGGTAGACTGTTTGTCCTTCATCTTTGTTAGCAGAATCGGGTAATCCTCGATTTCGTGGTCCAACCGTCGACAGTATTTGCAGGTCTGCCTAGTGGGATTTGAACAGTCCTGGGCATAGTGCCCTACCTCTCCATAGTTGTAGCAGATCATTTTGCCACGCCCTCATCTAGCACTTCCTCCCTGGCCCCCCTGCCCCGTGCAGGGGAGCTACCAAAGCTAGTGGGGGATCTTGGAGAGGCAGGATCAGATTGAACCCTATATAGGGTTCTGCGATCCACCAGTAAGTCATATGTGCGCAAATTCTGCTCGTCGTGCCCTATATATCGGCAGAACCAACACCATTGTTGCTTTAACTCACCTCTACTCATTCGCGAACACTGGGTTGTATCATGCGATCCCGCTACCTGGAAATCCTCACACTAAAGGTCCATGCTTACTTCCTTCCCTTGTTGCATCAATAAGTTCTATATTTCTATGTGCATAGATGCGATCCCGCTACCCGGAAATCCTCACACTAAAGGTCCATGCTTACTTCCTTCCCTAGTTCCATCAATAAGTTCTGTATTTCTATGTGCATGGCTTTGAGTTGTTCCTAGATTTGCTGTACTCCTTCCCTTGTGTCATCCTTAGGTGTAGCTTCAAGTTTCATGGCAACTTCCAAGGCTTTTTCTTGCGATTCAAAAGTCTGCTGGCCCATGGGTGTGTGTAAGTGAGGTAGGAGCATAGCAATAAACCATTTTGTATGCTGTTTGTCATCATATTTGAACTCGCCTTCCCGGATCACTTTCTTCAGCCGCTAATCAAACTCCCAAACTAACTTAGATGCTCCTTGCTTAAAGTCTTTTACCTCCGATACCAATTGGGAATAGGATTTTGGTTTCTGGAATTACTACTTTAGGGCCTCCTTAATATTTTGAACTGTTGCGTTCCCGTTTTGAGATAGTTACCACATATACCAGTCCAACACCCTTTATTCAAAAGCCAAGGATAGCTGCACTCTTTTTACAGTGTCACTTACCACCCCTTGCGTCGTCCATACCGAATCAGCCATGAACCAGAATCGTTTTAGGTCCTCATCGACCGCTCCTTTAAAGGTAGGGAGTTTTAAGTGTGCCACCATGGGCTCTTTCGGTTTACCTCCTTGAGGCCCTAGCGTCAGGGTGACTGCCAGATTTTGTGTATTTTTTGACGTATTACCAGTAGGGCGACCTTCCTTTTACCTGTTTTGATAGTTTTCCGTGCCGTAACTTGGCTTGCTTAGCCCTACACTCGATCTTTGATGTCGTTACCCAGTCCCCTTTATCAGATCTCTTTTTGTCCTAGCAATGGAACCATTTGTTGGCTTGAGGGGTCCTGACCTAGGTTCAGTGTGCAAGGTTTGCCAACAAACCCCTATAATACTGGCCCTTTCAGCAGTGACCTACTTGCGCAGGTCACAGTCTCACTCAAAGTAGTATGGGTGGGTGCTGGAACCAGGTTTCCACGCCTTAAGAAAGGATGGGTAAGGCGGTAGGGTTGCGTTCTGTTCAAATCATTGTGTCTCTGCGCAGGGTTAGATATGTATCCTATTGCATCCACATGCACTGGATCTATGATTATATACTTCTCATAACATTAATACATTACTATAACATAATAGATCTAGATCCAATTCAACAGACTTTCACAGTATAATATACCCAGAGCGGACAGATCAATCATTCAATATACAGACCTTCTCAGCATAAAGACAGAGAATGCATAACACAGTAATTACCAAAACTTCAATAGTACCCACAGATTCAGATCTAACAATCCAACGTATTCATTCATCCATTAACCTTCCTTTACAATACCCTTCCCAAACTGCGCACACAGCAGTAGGGTCCGCACACAGCTAGACTAGGATCTCTGCGCACACAGCCAATAGGAGTCTGTTCCCCAAAAACCCCAACAGATCACTTACACAACAGATCGCGTCAATAGCTCATCAAAATCCTACTTCTTACAATCCAAAATGCCTCTCTATTTATAAAAATCTATCTTTAACAATCCTATGGTCTGCAACCCATGGTTTTCGGACCCCTAGTTTACCCTTTGACCCAGTACAATGCATTTGGGGCTTTGACCCACCCCAAAAACCCTTCACTATACTAAATATAATAAAAAATAGCCAAAATGGACCAGTTTTGTAACTTGTTAGGAGACCTTGTTCCAATAGGCAAGAGATCATACAACGTGCCAGACTGGGAATAGACCAGATCAAGATACTATGAATGAGAAATGGCTTGCTCTTATGTGTCACATGCCCCCATAGCAGTATCCTTGGAAATCTCATTGATGAAGGATTTGGTGAACCATTCAGTCAAGAGTTGATCAGGAATTTTGAACTTGATCAAACGACGCCGCCGTCTCCATTCATGGATGTGATCAGATATGTGCGTAGTGGTATCTTGTTTCAAGGATGTGAGGAGGTGAGTTATTGTTTCATAGCGAACATGTAACTGGAAGTGTGTGAGGAAAGCCATAGCGAGAGAGTTGAAATATTGGAAGGTTCCGTGAGGAATCTCGATGTACCACTTGGGAGTGGCACCAATCAATTTTCTCTGGAAAAGACACAAGCGGACGAAGTCATCAACCTAGGAGTTAGAAGAACACCAGAGATGGTAGGTCATGATGTGCGCCTGGGGGTATTCTCTAGAATTTTCTTAAAATTTAGGGAAATTGCTTGGAATTTTGATAGGAACCAGAATCCAATATGGATTATGGAGGATTAGATCATTAGTTAATCTCAACACATTAGGAAGTTCCAATATTGCAAGAAAAGGCAATTGTGGATTGAAAGGCATAATCAACCATTGATAAAGGCCCATTTGAGGATTCCAACTAGGTTGGGATAAATTACACCCTCATGGGTTTTTTCCGAAAGGATTTTTCCCATAAGGATTGAAAACTTATTTATTTTGACCATATCCTAGTTGTGGACCAAAAAACATATTTTTACCTGCAGCAGACCATTGAGGTCTAGCCTGAGCATAATTCAAAGAATATGGATTTTCATGCTGCTGAAAGTTATGGAACACAGTGCCTTGAGGTTTACCTTGTGAGCCCAAAAGGTAACCTTGTGAGCCCAAAGGCTGACCTTGAGGCTGGTGAGGGTTGGACACCACGGTACCTTGAGGATTTGACATCATGATACCTTGCGGCTGCTGAGGTTGTCCAGGTTTCCCCTTGAGACCTAGGTTGACTTGGCTGAAGAATGATCTAACTTTGTTAAGACAAGGGTTTTCCTTGTTGGAAAAAAGGTTGGCTTTGCTGAAAGTAAGGTTGGCCTTGTTGAGCATAAGGTTGTCCTAGTTGAGAGTAGGAAAATTGACTCTAATGGGAAAAAGGTTAGTTATATTTAACATAAGGCAGTGCTTGTTGCACATAGGGTTGGCCTTGTTTCCCATAGGGTCATTTTTTTACCAAACATAGGCCCCTGATGATACACATAAGACATTGACTGAAATCTAGACTGACCTTGAAATCCTAGGTCCCTGCTAATTTAGGAACAAAGTCTGCAACTACTGAGAACCAAAAGAGACATAGGGTTGTTGGTTGAGTATCTGGTTTTGCAAAGCTTGCTGATACTAATCATAGGTTAACCCTGTCAGAACAGATTATCTAGAAGGCATAGGGATACTACCAATAGGTTGAAAAGATCCTGGGATGTGAGTTTGTAATCCACTCACATATGGCCCAGTTGAAGATTGAGAGACATTCGGCATGGATGTCCCTCCCCTAGCAATTGAAATCGACAGAATTGATATGGGAACACCGATGGAAGGTGCCAAAACAATAATGCAAAAAATTGGCTATGTGGGAACAGAAATAACTATCATTTGAGCAGGGATGGTAGTGGATGCAGCAGAGACAAATGGACCAAATGTAGGTATCATGGTAGTTTTTCCAAATGGTGTTGTGATATAAATACATGGCACTTGAAACACCAAAAACTAGATGTCCCAAGGACATGTAACTAGATGGAACTTATGGCTGGGTAGAAGGTTGAGAGGCCTTCCCCCCAAATGGAAAGTGTTTAGGAGGGAAATGATGCCCCTGATATAAAGACTCATCCATACCACTAATGGAGCTTGAAACCTCTAGGGGAGATGAAACCTCTCCTTTAGAAGCCATTGGTGGAAATAGATGGCAAGAAGTAGCACAATGCATGGATGGAGAAGATGCCAAAGGGACACCAGGTTTATCAAATAGACTATAGTGTCATTGAGGGGAGACTTCTACGGAATCAAACAATGGATTCTGAGGAAATGCGATATAACTAGCTGGCTCATCAGGAGGAGACCAAGTAGCAAGAGGTTGAAAACTTGGAAGGATGGCAAGCTCAATAGTTTGGGCTCTAGGTAATGGTGAAGCATTAGAAGAGACTTGTTATGATGTCCCTTCAAAAGAGGATGAGGAAGGAAAAGCTGAACTTGATGGTTCAACCATGATGACTTTGACTCAAAAGCAGAAGAGGAAAATAGGTGATTAATTCAAGGTTTTTCAAATATATTCATAAGGAGTTACTCATGATGTGGCGGAAAAATATATTAATGGGTAAGCCACGTGATCGTGGGTAATTGATTTTAGAACTTAAAAAGAAAAATAAATAAAAAAGGGTGAACTAGGCATAAAGGATTACCAGGTATCCGTGAACTGTAATATACACCTTATCAAATAAATTTACCAAGGAATTAATGTATGGCAACCAATCTCCCTGAATGTTGTGTTTGGTGTATCACATCTACAAGAAGGTTGACTCATCTACCTATGATAGGTTTGCAGCCTAATGGTGTCTCCAAAAATATACTCGATGGTACTTGGGATTCCAAGTTTGTGGTAGTGCTTTCTGATGTGTAACCGTTCGATGAGAGTGTCCCAAATATACTTATCATATGTCGATATACTTCCGTACGTGGGATGGGATATCACCCCCATATTGTAACACAGGTTGTTAGCAATAGCTCCTATGTTTTATGACCCCAGAACACGTCTCTAGCCTAGACCTATAAATGTTTTTTTTTAAGTTCCAAATTCTCCTTAGGTTAATTGAATAAATTTTAGAGTGTATCTTGAATTAGGTTTTGGTTTCAAGGCCTTATCGATGTCACCTGAATTCCTAGAATGCAGCTATATGAGAAAAAGACAACTATTCATTTCGATGAAAGCTATGCTAATTGGGAAGAAGAATTTCACACAATCAATGTAGCAATCAAGAAAATGCATTAAATGACAATTTTCACTATTTATTCAAGTGCATGATCTAAATAAAAATGAAAATTTCTTTCATTCTCTTAGTTTTCAATGAATGCACTGAAAGCAATCAAAATGAAGTTTTTCCCTTTAGATGCAAAATAAAATGAATTTTTTTTCTTTTTCTTTTCAATGTAAACACAATGAAAAAATATGCAATAATAAAGTTGAATGTAATCAATTGCTTTGAATATTTATCTAATGAAACTCCTCACACCGTTACAAAATGCAACAATCATACCAAATAGAAATCTCAAATCCTTTTCTCAAAACAAGACATTGTTCACACTTTTCACATTGATCAACACACAAAGAAAGATGTTTTAGCTGAATACAAGCAATGTAATCTATTCTCGTTGATTGAAAAGAGAATCAAAGTCACACAGGACAGACACTTGAAAGCCCTAATCCATTCGGGGAATTTTGAGGTCTAAAATGGGCATCCTAAGGAAATTATAAAATAATAGTGGAAATAATAAACTAATATTATATTACATTATCAAATTTTAGAGGGAAAATAATAATAATAATAATAAAATAATAAAACTACTTTTTCAACTCGTATTTTCAACTTATCTCCTTAAGTTTTTACTCTAATTTCGAGCGGAAACATTCGTTGGATGCAAAATTTAATTCCGCATCTAAGGAGTATCCATGTTGCATACTTTCGATGCACCTTGGTATATGAAAAATAAGAAATACATGAAAAACGTGAGTGCAATCACGTTTTTTCATGTATTTCTCATTTTTTGTGTAGCAAGGTCCATTGAAAGTATGAAACATGGGTACTCCTTGGATGAGGAATTAAATTTGGCATCCAACGAGTACCCTTGCTTGAAATTTGAGTAAAAAATTAGGGAGATAAGTTGAAAATATGAGTTGAAAAAGTAGTTTTATTATTTTATTATTTTTTATTATTTTAACCTTTTTACTCCAGAAATGGTGAATCGTCCCCCATGGTTGACATCATCATCTTGAATCCTATTGGTTCTTATAAAGTTTATTTTGGTTGTACATTTTTCTTAGGAGGCCCATTTTAAACCTCAAAATTCCCCTAATGCAGAGAAATCAACTAAAAAATAAAAAATAATCAAACCAAAAGGTTAAAAAATGGACGACAAAACTGACCCAACAGCAGGTCTAGAACCCAACAAGGCATACAACCAAGCGAATGACTCGAAACACCTATAAACCCTAGGATGAAGAGGATTCACAGTTTGAAAGAAAGAAGACCAAAAATGAACTAAATGAGACAATCAAGTCGCTAAACAGAAGACAATAAGAGAAAATAGAGCAGAGAAAAGAAAATATAAGGGTAAGACACACTGGAACTTCAATGAAGAGAAACCCTACAAGCAATCACACAGAAATCAACGTGCCTATGAGGTTGCACCTCATGCTGGAAGGGAAAAAGCATGACTATGTTAAAACATTTAGCACTGATCAGCACATCTGTCAGAGAAATTGTCAAACCAGGAGGTAACTCCGCAAATCAGAATGTGTATTAGATGAAGAATGTGCATGTATTTATACATGGAGGTGAGGCTATTGGGATTCATCTCCCAATGACTTTTGGCCTTCCTTATTTCCTAATATTATTTAATATACAATATTGAATATCCTCACCCAACCCTTAGGATTAGGTGTCAACATTCCCCCCTTTAATCTGAAGGGATGTTGGTGAGCCCAAGCATCGATCTGAACTTTTCAAACTTTTCTCTTCCAAGTGCTTTGGTGAAGACATCAACAGTTTGCTCATTTGTAGAACAATGATGTAGATGGATGGTTTTGGCCTGAACATGATGTCGAATTAGATGGTATTTTGTATTGATGTGCTTTGTTCGATCATGGAACTTTGGGTTCTTGGCCAAATTTATTGCAGAGGTGTTGTCGATCATGAGTGGTGTTGAATATGTTTGTTTCATCTGCAAATCTTCTAGGATTTTTCTGAGCCACACAATTTCCTTTGTTGCTTCAGCTACTGCCACATATTCTTCCTCGGTCATGGAATCTGCTGGAACTGACTGTTTGCGTGATCTCCATGAGACAACTCCTGATCCAAGACTCATGGTGTAACCTATAGTAGACATACCTGTTTCTTTGTCCCCATCAAAGTCTGAATCAGAGTATCCAATCAAGCTGAAGTCGCCTACCTGTGTATATTTGAGTCCAAAGTCTTGAGTCCCCTTCAAGTACCTTAACACTCTTTTTGCAGCAGACCAATTTCCTTCACAAGGTTTTTGCATAAACCTTGAGAGGATTCCAACAGCAAATGAAATGTGAGGTCTGGTGGTGGTCAGGTAGATAAGACTTCCTATAAGCTATCTATACTTAGTTGCATCCTCAAATTCCTTCCCTTCAATAGATGTGAGCTTCAAGTTTTGTTCCATTGGAGTGGTTAAGGGATTGCATTCATCCATACCAAAATTTTTCAAAAGATCTCTAATGTACTTCTTTTGAGAAAGAAATATAAATTTAGGATGTTGAATTACTTCAATACCTAGATAGTAATGAACATGACCCAAACCAGTCATTTCAAAACCTTTCTTCAATTCTTTCTTCATGGATGCAATATAGCTCTCATTGTTCCCTGTTATCAAAAGATCATCTACATACACCACAAGATATACAACTGTTTTTCCAACTTTCTTAACAAACAAAGTTGCATCATTAAGATCAAAATGTTTGAAGTCAAGTTTCAGAAGATGATCGGTTAATTTCTCATACCAGGCTCATGGTGCTTGCTTGAGGCCATACAAGGATTTTATAAGCTTGCAAACTTTGTGTTCTTGGCCCTTTACAACAAATCCTTCTGGTTGGGACATAAAAACTTTCTCCTTTAGATCTCCATTCAAAAAGGCGGTTTTTACATCCATCTGATGGACTTTCCATCCATTTTGAGCTGTTAGGGCAAAGAGAGTCCGGATAGTGGTCCATTTTACTATGGGAGCAAAATTTTCTTCATAATCGATTCCTTCTTTTTTTGCAAAACCTTTTGCCACAAGCTTGGCCTTATGCTTGTCAAGTGAGCCATCTGCTTTATACTTGTTCTTGTAGACCCACTTACAGCCAATTGGTTTTGTTCCCAAAGGCAGATCAACCAGCTTCCAAGTGCCATTCTTTATCAAGGCATCATACTCCTTTTGCATCACTTCTTTCCATTCATCATGAGAAGCGAATTATTTGAAGGAATTTGGTTCATGATTTGTAGACAAACTCAATTCACAGTTATAATTAATATCCATATCAACAGGAGAATCAGAATTATCTAAATCACCTTCGATTTGTTTAGTGGAACTTCTTGTTCCTGTTTTTCCAACCTCATCAGGATGAACATTCTCGAGTGTCTTTGTCATCCATTTGGGAGGACCTTTTTGAGATGGCCCAGGCTGCTCATTTGACTGAGTTGGGATTGATTCAAGATTCAATCTCCCAATTCTGTCAATCACATCATTCAATGTATCATCCATGGTTGTTTCTTCATGTGGGGGAGAGAGTGCTTCAGGACATGATTCCACAGTTTGATTCAATATCGGAATCCCCCCTTCAAGATGTGGAATCTGATTATCAAATTCTTGGAAAGACTTTGCATGGGTGAATCTATCCAGGCGATCAAGTTGCCGCTCAACAACCTTGTCACTCTTGGAAGATTCAAGGAATATGACATCTCTTGCTATTACAAACTTCTTATTTGCTTCATCATAGAGACGATATCCTTTGGAGGTATTGGAGTACCCCAAGAAGATACATTTTCAACTTCTAGCACCAAGTTTATTCCTTGACCCTTGGGTATCAAGGCATAACAGGTGGACCCAAAGACCCTGAAATGCTTTACCGAAGGAATGTGGCCATGCCACATTTCAAAAGGAGTTTTGTTTCTAATTGAACTTGAAGGACACCTATTCTTTATGTAAACAACACATAGAACTGCATCAGCCCAAAACATCAATTTTACGTTCTTGAAAAATAACATGGAGCGAACCATATTTAAAATATTTCTGTTCATTCTTTTAGCTACACCATTTTGTTGGGGATTATATGGCACAGTTGTTTGATGTTTGATCCCATGTTGACGAAGATAATTTTCAAATTCGTTTGAAGTGTATTCTTTTCCATTATCAATACGTAGAGATCCAATATGAGTTTGTGCATCATTTTCAATCCATGCATGAAAATTCTTGAATGTTTGAAAAGAATCAGACTTGTTCTTCAATAAGTAAATCCAACACATTCTGGTGTAGCCATCAATAAATGTCATCATGTATTTATTTCCATTTGCAGAAGCAACAGGCATAGGGCCACATAAATCTAAATGAATAAGCTCAAGTTTTCTATGTGCTCTGGAGTGTGAATCATGAAATGGCTGTTTACTATGCTTTCCTAGAATACAAGCATCACATTCCTTAGGTTTTCTAGGAATTGTAGGCAGTCCATTAACACCATTTTTCTTCAACAAATGAAGGCTTTCATAGTTTAAGTGTCCAAATCTAGCATGACATAAAAGACTTGATGGGAATGTACCTTCATCATGATGTGAACTGAATGCAAATTTTTGAGCATGAGCAGATGAACCTTTCAGCTTCAAGAGTCTCCCTTCTTCTATTCCCTCCATGACAAGTGAGTGATCTGATGCTTTTCTGACCTATGCCTTGCCATCAAACAAGTGAATGGAGTGTCCTTGCTGGTGGATTTGGACCAGGGACAACAAGTTTCTCCTCAACTTAGGGAGGTATAGAACCTCATGTATAATATGATCTGGAAGACCAGGCAACTTAAGCCTGACTTTGCCAAGCCCTGATGGCTTGAGTTTGGATTTATATGCGAAATATACTGCTCCATCAACTTTTTCAGTAAATTCTTCAAAAAAATATTTTCTAAATTTCATGTGACATGTTGCTTCTGAATCTAGCAACCAATCATCTCTCCATGAAGTAAATGAAACATCAAACAAGTCTTCAGTTACTCTATTGTTACAATGTGCTAGAACATAATGAGCGGAATCAGGTGCTTTACCTTTGTCTTTGTCATTAGTTTTACCTTTGTATTTATTTTTTTGTTGCTCAATTTTATCCCAAGATGTCCTACATTTGGATGCATCATGTCCATCTTTATTGCAACATGTGCAATGAAAATCGGATTTGTCAGATTGCCTGCCCCCCCCCTTTCTCTGAAGTTTCTTCTTCCTCTTCCTCTTCTGCCACCTCTTCCTCTGGAAGAATCTGGAACATGACTCTTTTCTCTATGTGCCAAGTATGCAGCCTCTTCAGAAGACAAAGGGACTGTCATCTTCCCGAAAGCTTTCTCTCTTTCTGCAAAATTTTTCTCAAGGGTATCAAAGGTGATATGCTCAAGGTTTCCACTTGCTTGCAATGACTCAAGATAATGTGAGTAAGTCAGATATAATGCCTTAACATATGCTATGAGAGGTATGTAAATTTTTACACCAGTGCTGTCAATATCATGCATGATAGATCTAACTTCTGAAGCTAAAGCAAGGGGATCATCATTTTTAATTTCAAGACTGAACAACTTAATCATCAATTGAACAATTTCTAGTTCTGAATGTGAGTCATAGAGTTCTTTTAGCTTGCTCAAGGCTTCACAGGCATTTGAAAATGATGAAATATGGCGGCTCACCTCTTCATTTACGAAAGCTGCAATCAAGGCATAGGCCTTGCAGTTCTTGTTTTCCCAAATGGCGAGCTCCTTGTCTGAAGTAGGATTTACTGGTGGATTTCCTTCTTTTCCTTCACATATTCCTTTCCACAACTCATTAAAAATGAGAGTGTGCTTGATTTTCCGAGACCATTCAAGATATTTATCTTTGCCGGAGAGAACCACCCCAACAATAGATATGAGAGAATGCATTCTTCTGAAGGGAAAAAATAATTACTTTGCTGGAAAAAATTCTTTTGAGGGAGAGAAAACTAAAAACTCCTTGGTGAAAAATATACTCAATTGAAGGGGACAAAAACAGTTTGCTAAAAATACTGAATTCTGCACCAAAAAATATATATATTTTTTTTTGTGTTTGAAGAGAGAAAATTTATATGGATAACTATATTGAAAATGTGGAGGGGGGGCAGTATTATGAATGTGGGGAAGCGGTATTATAAAGTGGTGGGGGGTCGATATAACATGTGGGAGAGCGATGTATTGGATATGTGGGAGGACATTGATATTAATGGAGGGGCGGTATCAACGCGTGGGAGGATGGTATTAATGCAGGGAGCGGTATTAAATGATGAGCCAGGCCACGGGGAGGGCCGACAGGCCACGGGGATGATGAGTCGGGCCGCGGGGAGGGTTGACAAGCCACGGGCACAAGGGAATGGAGGCTAGAGTGATAAGGGAGTGCATTAGGGAGGTAAGGGAGTGGTGGCTAGAGTGATAAGGGTCCAGTGAGTGTGGGTTACAGAGGCCACGGGTTAGGTGCAGGCGGGGTAGCGGAGATAGGGAGTCGGGGTATGTGCAGGTGGGGTAGCGGAGATAGGGAGTCGGGTGTGGGTGCTGTAGCAGTGAGGGGTTTCTGTAGTGCGTAAGGATGAGGGAGAGATTTGTGAGTGCGAGCGATGGGGAGTAATGAACGTATGAGGGATGGGGAGGCCGAGAGGCCGAAATTTTTTTTAGGAATTGCAGATGCAGAGTTTGTAGCTATTGAATTGCAGGAACTGCAGAAATTGCAGGAGCTGCAAAATAATCAGATATTGCAGGAGCTAAACCTGCAGAAATCAGAGACTGTAGAATTTGTAGAGATAGATTAAAAAAATGTAGAATTACAGTATATGGAATCAATCTAATGGAGCAGCAAAACTAGACATAAAAACTAACTGAGAAAAAGACTGTTAGCAGGAATGAGGGAGTTACACCACAGGAAAAAATGCCAATAGTGGGACTGGCTCTGATACCATGTCAAACCAGGAGATAACTCCACAAATCAGAATGTGTATTAGATGAAGAATGTGCATGTATTTATACATGGAGGTGAGGCTATTGGGATTCATCTCCCAATGACTCTTGGCCTTCCTTATTTCCTAATATTATTTAATATACAATATTGAATATCCTCACCCAACCCTTAGGATTAGGTGTCAACAGAAATAACAACGTCGATCAAGGAAAATGACCAAAATCAAAAGGGTTTGACCAAATCAAGCCAGTCTTATCACTTCAGAATAAGGATTGATGACTATAAGCAATCACAAAAGCTAGAAACAAAGGAGAGGTGGAAATTTGACAAAAGATGGACGACAAAACCAAAAAACTCACAGAGTGGAAAGAGACTAAAGGAAATGAGTCCCCAGCGGAGTTGCCAAATTTTTGTATAGGTAAATCCTCTCTGTGTACAGATATGATCCCGCTAGCCCTAGAGTGGGTCTAGAAACAAGGGAAACAAGCTAACACCTACTTTCCTAGATCAAAAGAGATGGCCTACCTCGATCTAATGATGTGATGTTGCTCTTCATCAAGGCTACTCGATCCTTCATTTTTCCAAGACTTGATCTCTGTTGTTGCCAGTGTTCAATTACCTACACAAGTGATCAAGAAAAACAAAAAGCATACAAGTGCAACATGCATACAAAAATATAAATTATCTAACTGATCAAGGAATGCTAGAATTCTTAATCATAAACATGAACAAGAATGGAAAATAAATATCAGTTGTATCATATTATTAATGGAAGAGGAGTTACAAGCTGCACCTTGATGTCAAAGCTCTCCTTCAGCACGTGTTGGCTTAAAGGGTCTTGACCCAGGTTCAAAGTTGAGGTTAGCCAAGAAAACCCTCTTACTACTGTCCCTTTTGGTAGTGACCCACTTGTGCAAATCAAAGTCTCACCCGAAGCAGTATGGGGGGGTTCTGGAACTAGGCTTCCACACCCTAAGAGAGAATTAAATGATGTGGGTGCCTTAACGGACCTATGCAACAAAGCCTTCACCAGGAAACCCTTAACAGACAGATTTAATCTATAATATTCCCAAATTTTCATCATTTAAATTGGAATATTAGAGTTCTTGATTTTCCTAATTAATTAAGTAAATAAGAGGGTGGAGGGACCCATAAACCCCATAGATGAATAAAATCCACTTTTTATGTGTGAATGTGGATAATTTAGATGTAGATCTACATTATGGAGTAGTGGAGCAGCTTCTTAACTGAAGGAAGAGTGGAGATCATGGATCATTAATGTAAATCCACAAGGATCTTGGAGGAGGTCAACTGAGATCATGGTGCATTAAAAGTAAGATCATAAAGAGAATCATTATGGAGATAGTGCATGAAGAGCCCAACGAGGATGTCCTCATTATCAATCAGGAGGAGGAGCCTCTACCACCACCATCAGTTGCAAGAGTACCTTCATCAGGAGGAAGAGCACTTGCATCTTTGCAAGATAGTCTTAATCTCTTGAAATTTGGAGCCCCATGCATGATTCATGAGATGCATGAGGAGGAGGAGATAGATACCAGTGCTAGTACAATAGAAGAGTAGCCATCATTAGTACCAGTAGTTGGAGATACCATTGCACTGGTGGAAGGAACTCTTGTAGATGTGCAATATGTTCCTGAGATTCAGCTTATCCAAGGTTTGCATACACTTTCGTCTCATATTATTTCAATACCTCATATTGAGATTTGTGAGACCATGCCATCAGGGAAATTGCATAACCAAGGATTAGAGCACCTTGCTGATTTGGAGCAGAAAATTATCACTGCAAAGAGGACTCTTGACTTGATAAAGGAGAAGATCTATTTCTATACCAGTTTTTCATGGTTGAGCTACACCCAACACTTTTTGTTGAAGTGTCGAGTTTCAGAATATGGGAGGAGCACAATCCTATTCAGTATAGTGCCAGACTATGAGTTTAGCATTGTATGTGGCCATGAGATAGCACATGTATCACCATGTAGATCTACAACCCTGTCACTTCGCATCATTAATGATGAGAGGGCCCCATTATTATTGGAGCATTCTAAAGGTAGGTTCCCTCATGGAGCACTGGAGGGACATATGATAGAGGGTAAGCATCTTATGATGGAGGGAATTTCCCATTATTAAGATGAAGTTTCTTTGATGAGCCTCTCACAGCTCAAAGAGGAGATTCTACCTACAACATGTATGTAGCCTTATGGGTTCCAATGGGCCATTGATGAGAGGATATCATGGAGAGACCTCAAAGGAGGTGCACTTCAACATTTCATGGAGTGAAAAGCTATTAATTTGGAGGAGATTTGTGTTCTACCTTAGAGGGGTACCAATCTTGATCATGACATGCTTCAACATCCAAAGTGGGATGGATGGATGAGGAGAATGAGCAAGGGGTTGACAACCTACTTTCAAATCTATGATACAGAGCATCGAGAAGCATGGTTTTGCTGGTTGTTGTTGGATGAGTATGGTTACTACCCAACATCTCACATTTGTGTGGTCCATGCCAAGTACATCATTGATGATATGCAGCAACAGGAGGCATGGCTACGCTGGTTGTTGATGAGAGAGTTTGGCCAACTCATGATGTATCTTATGTCCTTGTATATGCTTTTGTTTGGGGTATATCTCATGTCCATGAATGTACTTTTGTTTGGGATATATTTCATATTCATCTATGTACTTTTGTTTGGGACATGCCATAACTCTCATATGATGTGGCATCAAGGAGCTTATTTGTATTTTTTAGATGATACATTCCACATGTCCATTAGTATGTTGTTTCTCCATGACTTGCATCATGGTGATGTAAGATGGCAGCAAGAATCCTTGTTGCTTTGGTTACTCTTGGGAGAGTGTGGGTTTATTTCTCCCCATACATTGCATGGCATTGATGGAGGATGGCGATAGGAGGCCTTACTGCATCGGCTTCTGCTGGGAAATTATGGTCATTGTATTTTGTATGATGATGATGTGATGGGGCAGCAAGAGGCATTGCTGTGGTGGCTTATTTTGAGAGAGTATGGCTCTCATACTTGCTTTGATGTTGATTTGACATGGCAGCAAGAAGCATTGCTGCAGTGGATTCTATTGAGAGAGTATGGTTGTCATACTTATATTGATGTTGATTTGGCATGGAAGCAAGAGGCATTGCTGCGGTGGCTTCTTTTGAGATAGTATGGCTCTCTTATTTGTTTTCATGATGATCTAGCATGGTAGCAGAAGCCTTTGCTACAGTGGTTGTTATTGGGAGAGTATGGTTTGACATTGTACATGTTAATCCATATGTATCTACTTCTTTTTTTTCACTATGTTGATGTGATGCTTGGATCCCACAAGGCCAACAGGGCTAATGATGAGAGCATTGAAAAATGCAATCTAATCTATGTAGCATGGGTTGGAGAGATAGTTCGTGAGTTGGGACTTTCCACTTTGGGAAGATACCACTTTAATTTATGTATCTCATGCATAGAGGAGGATGTTGGAAAACCTATGGTTGCCACTTGGACATTCATTGATGAGGAGAGGCACCTAACTTTTCAGTTGGACGCCATTCTAGAAATTCTACAGAGGAAGCTTTGGAGCTGGGCATGCATTACACATTGTGGAAAATGGGGAGGCCTTCCATGTGAGGATTCCATTTGGAGGGAAGATGTTTACTGTAGCATTCACTTTTGCAGTTGCTTGAGGAAAAGCAACATTTTGGTGGGGAGGACTTTAATATTCCCCAATTTTCATCATTCAAATTGGAATATTAGAGTTCTTGATTTTCCTAATTAAGTAAGTAAATAAGAGGGTGGAGGGACCCATAAAACCCATAGATGAATAAATCCCACTTTTGATGTGTGAATGTGGATAATTTAGATGTGGATATACATTATGGAGTAGTGGAGAAGCTTCTTAAATGAAGGAAGAGTGGAGATCATGGATCATTAATGTAAAATCACGACGATCTTGGAGGAGATCAACTAAGATCATGGTGCATAAAAGTAATATCATAAATCACTTATGATGAGATAGTGGAGTATGTGGTGCATCTAATGCACACGTGATGGAGAGAGTGGGAATTAAATGTAGAACATGATGGAGATCATGGAGAGACAATGAAGTCTTCATGGAGGCTAGTGGCAACATGTACATCGCAGTTATGAGGCGGTCCAGGGCTATGGAAGGCTCACAATTTATATAATGAAGATGAAGGCACAATAGAAGGAGGCTTCGTATTATTATTTTTGATATGTTTAGATATAGATTTGTCATGTGACATTTCTATGCATGCTTATGTTGTTTAGCACACAGGTGTTTCCGAGTGGAAATCCCACCCTTACCCACGGGGGACTTCGAGTGCCTACTTTGGGAAGGTATCTACTAAGAAGCCACTCATTATCAAGAATTGGTACCACTTTTAGCCACTCTCATATGCACATTTAGTGATAGGAATTACGCAATTCTTGCTCAAGGGATTGAGAGGTGGAGGTTTTTTCTAGCATCTCAGCTCGGAAACCAGTGGACGATTCATTCTTTCACCTTTTTCTTCAAGATAAGTTTTCCAGAAGCTGTATATTCATATCCGACATTCAGGCCATCATTACATACCTCCATGTAAAAGCAATTCCCTAAGGGATTGCGCAGTCCAACCTTGTAGATCCATTGGAGGAGAGAAGTTTCCAATATTTCAACTGGAAATCCTATGAGGGACCATATCCTCACTTTTCATTCACTTTTTCCACCATTTTTTAGCTGATTTCCATTATCCAACAACAGGATATAGAGCCTCCCTCCTTGACAGTGCAGTTTTTGTCAACAGTTGTGTAGCAGCAGTTGCATTTAGTGGAGAAGGTTGGAGGAGCTAGATCTTGAGCTTCTAGCTTGAGGATCTAGTGAAGGGACCAACCCTTCTTGCATATATCTAATTGTACATCATAGTGCAGCCATATTTTATCATATTATGCAACAGATCTGCATACCTAGCAGCTATATGTGCAAGCCCTAAGAGGGTGATTTTCTTATATTGATAGATCTGTAAAATACTTTCTGGGTTATCTTGGGTATCCATCATAGAGCCCAGATCCAAAGTTTCGGCATCATCGGAGCTCCAGAAATGCCAAATCTACATTGCTACATTTTCCAGCAGTTGTTGCCTTGACATTTTGTATTAGGGACAACACAGTATTTCCTCCAGTAATCCAGTAGTTACACAGTCCCTCTTGTGGGAGGACTTCAGGGTCATTCTAGGCCATCTCTTTGGCTTGAGTGTCTCATATTTTGAGCATTGTTGTATTATTTATCCACCTCCTATATAATAAAATGGCTCAACTATTTTGTACATTTGTATGGTGTACTTATATTACTTGTTCATTGTTCCAGTTTCCAACTATTGTGTTTTGTATTGTTGTCTTTTCCAATTTGGAATATTACAAAGGCTAATTACACAGAATATCTTTTGTGCAAGCTATTAGAGTTTGTAATCCATGTGATAACCCTTAACGCATTGTATTAAAGCCTAATTATACTAGATCCATTCAATACTCATTCATATAAAGTCAGAGATAGTTGCGTAGCATATCTAAATGCAGATAACACAAAAACCATAAAGAATATGCAAAAATAATCATACAATAAGTCATAGATGCATTTAAAGCTCAGATATCATTCAAACTGACTTATTTATTCATCTGCAAAGTGGATCTTCCTTGCAACACATTTAGTTCTCGCTTGCACACAGCCAGCAGGGTCTGGACACAATAGGACTTAAGGTCTCCGCACACAGCCAATAGGAGCCTTATACCCAGACAAGTTACGCAAAATCTCAAAACACGTCAAGATCACTTACATCCATCATTAGATATATCCCCTATATACTTGATGTAGACTCCTATTTATACCTTTAACCTGCGCTTTACTAAGGTCCGCAAACTATGGTTTGCAGCCCCTAGTTCTATCCTTTAACCCATTACAACTCATGAGGAGCTTTGACTCACCCCAAAGCCCCTTGACTTGTCCTATGCATGACTAAATTACAAAATATTTACAAAATTATATCAAAAGTGTATCAAAATCCGGTCCTAGGGGACCCTGCTCCAACAAGCCCCCAACACAATCTTATGACTCATCCCAAGTCACAGCGGCGCTGGGGTCTTCATCTTGATCTAAAACTCGGAAATATCATCAGCAAAGGGTGCAAGGACGCCTGCACTCTTCTCTAGGGTGTTCTGTGTGGTATCTACCATCTTCTGTGATGTTGGTCCTTCGGCAACCAGGTTGATACTCTAAAGGGTCTGGTTGAGGGAATTGATAACTACATTTAGATTCTGAGATAATTTCATGGCCTCATTAGCCCAGGGCTTCATGTGTCAATAACAATTTACTTCTTTCTTTGGATCTCCTCAACCTCATCACGGAGCACTTGGCTAGTCTGCAGGCAAGTCAGGCGTTGGGCCAAAATGAAAGTAGGAAAGTCCTCCTGCAAGTCGTTGAACTCTTGCTCCTTAGCGCCCAACTCCTGATTAATTTTCTTGACCAGTGGATCTGTATGTACATGATCTAAACCCAATATGTTATTTTTTCCATGCTATTTTCAAGTTCAAAATTATAATTTATGCTTCTTGTTTTCTTATGGTGCTTTAGTTTCCTTGGTGCAGGTGAGTGTCAAAACAGAAAATTGTATTATGTTTTATGTTGAAATTAATGATAAATAAACAACATAAGTAAGAACTAAACAATAACATAAACATGTACAACAAACCATAAACAAAGGCATCAACACAAGTTTTTGATGAAGGAGTTCACCCCTCCTGAGCTACATCTCCTTAGTCCAGCTCTATAGCTTGGGCCTCTTGCATTAGATTAAATTTTGAAAAATTGATGTGTACATTCTTAAATTACTCCTGAAACATATTCTATTGTCTTCATAAAATACAAATCATCTAAAAATGACTATCCAATAACTGAAAACTGACTCTGGCTGGTCCAGACTTGACCTCCTTCCCTGGTGACCCTAGGCTCCCTTGAACTTCCCTATGGAAAAATCACATGTAGAAGTCAATTTCAGCCTCAGAAACATGTGTCATTGTCTCTGTAATTCCAAAATCATCTAATATTGACTATTCATTTTCCCAATTGGGTTGAATATTGCCTCCATGATGGTAAAAACAAATTTCCCTAGTTTTCCTCCACTAAATCTGGAAGCTCCACCAGTTAACATGGCTAAATTTAGTAGCTCCGCCTAAAAGGGCGCTTCTGCCATCTTTTCTACTAATTTAACTGCACTTAACTTAAGATAAGTGTTGATTAATTCCATTCATTAACACATAAGCACATTTAGCACTTGGCCCCAATGCTTGCCCTGTGGTATGTGGTCACATAGTGGAGGGGTTGACCACTCCATGCTCTGCGGGTCCCACGCATAAGGGCTAACTAATAGTGAATCCACAAACTTTATTAAGTACTTCCCGTAGCTTAATTAGTGAGAACGTCGGTTTGTGGGGGCAGGGGTTCGGGGTTCGGGGTTCAAACCCGACCCCGCTCCCCTTTACACATAGTTTTTTGCCACCATATATATAACACGGACCTTCGGATTTGAATAAACTCATTGCACTATATGATACACGGGCTTGAACCATATGTGAACCTTGGAATTTAATAAAAAATATGGCATTGACCTATGTAAACTTTTAAATGCGGATTTGAGTTTGGTTTATGCATAATACACGGACCAACGGACTTGGTAATATTTGAAATGCGAATTTGATATTTAATCCATAGAACTATATGACTAATATAATATATATATCTATATATATATATATATATATATATATATTAAATCATAATTAAATAAAAAAAATACAATTCCACTTTAGAATCATTAGGATAATTTCACCCACATAGATCAAACTAGTGAATTAGAAAGTGCCACTTGTCACATCCTCATTGGCAGAAACCTGAAGAATATTCTAGAAGATTCCTTTTTACTGACTGGGCTGCCATGTCAGCGACCTGTCACAATTCTGCAAATTTTTAGCTGTTTGAGAAAACGGACAACGGGCAATAACTCCCTCATACGAACTCGGATTTTGATGAAACGAGTTGCATTGGAATCCTGGTGACGAGCTCTATGCTTTCATCCTGGTTTCGAGCAATTCTGAAAATGGACCTTTGGATTTGAATAAACCCATCGCACCATATGATATGCGGACTCTAATGATATGTGAACCTTGGCCTTTAATATGAACTATGGCATTGACCTTTGTAAACTTTTAAATGTTGATTTGAGTTTGGTTTATGGATAATACATGGACCAACAAACTTGGTAATATTTGAAATGCAAATTTTACATTTAATCCATAGAACTAAGGTTTATTTAATATTTAACATGATTAATATAATATATATATAATATAATATGTTTAAAAATATAATATATATATATATATATATATATATATATATATATCTATATCATAATTAAATATAAAAAAAATACAATTCCACTTTAGAACCATTAGGATAATTTCATCCACATATACCAAACTAGCGAATTAGAAAGTGCCACTTGTCATAGCCTCATTGGCAGAAACCTGAAGAATATTTCAGAAGATTCATTTTTGCTCACTCGACTGCCATGTGACCAACCTGTCACAATTCTATAATTTTTTAGTTGTTTGAGAAAATGGACAGCAGGCCATAACTCCCCCATACAAACTCGGATTTTGACGAAACGAGTCGCGTTGGAATCCTAGTGACGAGCTCTATGCTATCATCCTGGTTTCAAGCAATTCTGAAAATAGACCTTTGGATTTGAATAAACCCATCGCACAATATGATACGTGCACTTGAACCATATGTGAACCTTGGCCTTTAATACGAAATATTGCATTGACCTTTGTAAACTTTTAAATGCGGATTTGAGTTTGGATTATGGATAATACATGGACCAAAGGAATTGGTAATATTTCAAATTATTAATATAATATATATATATAATATAATATGTTTAAAAATATAATATATTATATTATCATATATATATATATATATATATATATATATATATTAATCATAATTAAATATATAAAAAAATGCAATTCCACTTTAGAACCATTAGGATAATTTCATCCACATATACCAAACTGGCGAATTAGAAAGTGCTACTTGTCACAGCCTCATTGGCAGAAACCTGAAGAATATTTCAGAAGATTCCTTTTTGCTCACTCGGCTGCCATGTGACCCACCTGTCACAATTTTGTAATTTTTTAGTTGTTTGAGAAAATGGACAGTAGGCCATAACTCCCCCATAGGAACTCGGATTTTGATGAAACGAGTTGTGTTGGAATCCTAGTGACGAGCTCTATGCTATCATCCTGGTTTCAAGAAATTTTGAAAATAGACCTTTGGATTTGAATAAACCCATCGCACCATATGATACGCGCACTTGAACCATATGTGAACCTTGGCCTTTAATACGAAATATTGCATTGACCTTTGTAAACTTTTAAATGCGGATTTGAGTTTTGTTTGTGGATAATACACGGACCAACAGACTTGGTAATATTTGAAATGCATATTTGAGTTTCGTTTATGGATAATACATGGACCAAAGGAATTGGTAATATTTGAAATGTGAATTTGATATTTAATCTATAGAACTAAGGTTTATTTAATATTTAATATGAGTAATATAATATATATAATATATATTATATTATATAATAGATAATATGTTTAAACATATAATATAATATATTATATATATATGTAATATCAAATCATAAATAGATAAATATTACCCTGAATATGACTAGAAAGGCCTGAAGATTACTTGTCATAGCGACCTAAAACAACACAGAAGAATATTATAGAAGATTCATTTTTCTTGGTAAATTTGCCATGTCGACAACTTGTCATAATTTTGCGATTTTTAATTATTTGAGAAAGAAGCTGACGGCACAACACAAACTACTCATACGAACTCGGATTTTGACGAAAAGAGTTGCATTGGAATCTTGGTGACAATCTCTACATTTTCATCCTGGTTTCGAGAAATTATGAAAACTTTGATTTTTGAGCTGAATACTAAGCAACTGATCAGTATAGAGGTCCAAAATCCCATGGCGGTCTCGAGCAGCATGGAGCCATGGGAAAAATTCATGGAAACACTTGTTGATGATTCTTTTACAAGAGTTTCCCGCTGCGCGTGCACCTCCACGAGAGTTTTAGGTTGGAGCTTGGCCTACAATGTGGCGATTTTCTATTCAAATTCCACCTTTACTGTCTGTATTTTGCTTCTAGAATCCTTGAGGGTGGCAAGTAGGCTTTCAATATTAACTGAATTTCGGTAGAGATAAATATTTGGAGAGCGTGTAGCTTTCATCTTGGAAGCTTTGATAAATCAATGCCAACCTTAGGATAAGTTTGCACCTGCGCACACAACTCTAGCTGTTCCACTGTCACGGCTGCGCCCGGGAAGGGGAAGATTCTAATTTTTATCGTTGTGATGGTCATAGTAGACAATAAGCTCGTTTGAATCATCCTTTCTTGATCTACACTCTCTTGTAAGGTGTCCTTCTTGAGTTGTGAAAACAACAATCTCGATTGCAAGGCCTCCACTGTAGCCTTGTATTGCTTCTCCATAGCACTCTGTCTGTCCTCAGACACAGAGGTGACTACATCCACTATTTTATCGAGGTCCTCTTCTATGAGAGCGACCTCTTCATCCCCTCTGGCCTTGGGCCCCTTTAGCTTCTTGCACAGACCCTTTGATGCTTCTGCACCTCTCTTGGTGCCGCGCAGAGATTCGACACCATCATCATTTAGTCCATCCAAACCTCTGAGGTCTACATTAGCCTCAACTTTCAAATCATGCTTTGTGTCCTTTTGTGCTTTGGACTCCTTCTCACCTTCCTTCTGTGCACCAGTTTCTGCCTCTGTGTCGGTGTGTGGCTCAGTCACTGTGACCTTATCTCCTAGAGCCGTTTCTTTCCCTAATGTGGAGGTTGTAATAGAATGAGTGGAGCCAAGCCCTTATTTCCATGCTGTTGTCTAGGTTGCAATGACCTAGTCAACCTCTACCTTCGTGACCATAAATGGCAAGCTATACCATTCGGAATTTTTGCGCGCCCAAATCTGCACCTAATGTATTATGACCCGAAAGTGAGCGATGTTCTTATACTTCTCGTAGACTGCTGGCGATAGTATTGGGCATGAGTGGATTGCAGAAACCAACGCGCCTTCAAAGAACACCTAAAAATCTTGTTTTCTTTAACACGCTTGGGATTAGGGGAATCCGACAGATTAGCGTAGTGTGCCCCATTGCAGACACTAGGTTCTACTTTTGGGAGGACAGCCTCTGGCGGGGTCGCCCATGCTATCAGTGCAATAAGTAATAGCGGCCAAGAGTATTAAAATGGCTTTCCAAGCTCTTGTGCCTTACGCACATTGTCAAGAAATTCTTCGCAGAGGATTGGTGACCAGTTGTAACTGACCCCCTTCTCACATTTCCCCGCCAACATGATTACGTGTGCGGGGACCATCTTTGGTCTAAATTTTCTCATTACTTTGTAGCCTAGGACTAAACTTCCTAGGCGCACTCCCGGGTCCGTGATGGTTTGAACCAGGAATCCCCTCTTATCCTGATAAACCATGTAATATTTCTTGACTTTGATGGCAACCTTGAGCTCGTTACTTTTCCTGAACCGCGCCATGGGGTGATGACCCTTTTTTGGAAGACCAGTGATCTGATGGATCGACATAGCATCTATTGAAATTCTCCCTTGAATCTAGAGGCATCCTTCATGGACTAACGCCAATAGTTGGCGTATGTAGATCGTGGTGATCAGATACCTCCCAAAATGTGGAATCTGGAGCAAATTAAGGATCCCAGTGTTGCTCAGTCCACGCCCCCATGGCATTGGATCAAATTTCATTAAATCATCATAGAGTACTCATTCCAAGTAGTACTCTCGCACTAACTATGGAAATATTTCTTCAATTTCCAAATCGTGGTCATCAAAATTAATACTCATAATTTTGCCAAACATATCCCCTTCTAGGGGGACAACCTGCGGAATCAGGGGAATTTGAATTTATTCTTGAACTGAGTCAACATTCTAGGGTGCATGCATAGAAGGCTTGTGTGGCTTGACATACGGTGGCTGACATGAAATGGGTTCGACATATGTAGCCTCCTTAGTGGCGCTCACTGGCCTCTTCGACGGATCCCAGAGAGGTGATCGATCCTTAGGAGATTGGTGAGGATATGTCATGTTCCTTAGAGAGGTGCACAGCTTCAAGGAAGCCCCCTTGAACACCTTGCTCTTTCCATTAGCCAGCATGGACATGACTTCTCCAACTTCAGGGATTACCTCTTGGATGTCATCTGATCCCAACTCGGTAGATGTAGTAAGGGGTGCAAAGTACTCCTCAGTGTGGTCGATGGTGGTCATTCTTGGTCGAAAGATAAACTCAGGGTTTCTTACTTCAGATGGGGTGTCTCATCTAGACATACAATTCTCACAAACAAGCATACATGACCAATCGCAGAGAAGCTTTAGGCACAAAGTGTTCAGAAAGTAAAGGAACCAATAGTGACCCACGCCATTCCTTATATGCAATTCAAGGTAAAAACGGTCAGATATTCATTAAATGAAACTCACCTTTGTAAAAATGGTCAAGAATCCCATAATATCTCTTCATTTAATGTGAAAAATCCACTCCATCCAATGGTAAAATATTTTTTTTACCCAGTTTCACTGTTCCAACAGCTAGTTTCTTTCCTTGTGCATCATCCATGTGCTTCCGTCGCACCTATTTGTGCCTTTACCCTGTGCCTCATGCATACCACTGGATTATGATGTGCCAATGATATAGTCATTTGGTTGGCATAGGATTTTCCCTATATGGCTTCAACCGGCTCCCATTAACATACCCAGGGAGATTCTCTCAGCACAGCGTGGCCAAGCGCACCGCACCTCCATCACTAATTTCCTTCACAATATAAGGCCCTAACCAATGTTTCCTATGTTTTTTTGGGTTGCACACAAACTAATTGTCATATAACAAAACCAATTCTTCCTCCTTGAACACCTTCTTTCTGATGTGCCTATCATGCCCGGCCTTTTCGCGTGCCTTTTGCACTTGTTGATGGAAGTTAGCAATGAATCGATCTTCTTCTAAGGCAATGAGTTACACCAACCATTCCTCCATAATTTCAAGCTCAGCCATATTATTTAATTTTGCGATGCGTGGACTAGGGACAATATATTCCATTGGCATGATGGCTTCTTTCCTATAGACCATCCTAAAAGGTGTTTTCTTGGTCAAATTTTTACATGTGGTCCTATAAGCCCATAACAAGGAAGGGATGCACATGTCCGAGTCATTCTAATTAGCATTACAAATATTTGTGAGCGCATTCTCCAGAATTTTGTTAAACTCATCTACTGCGTCGTTTGCATATGGGTGATACGGGGTTCTCTTTTGGTGATGGATCTAGAATTCCTCAGTTAAAGCTTCAATCGTTTCATTAACAAAGTGCGTACCTCTATAACTCATTAATATCTCCGGGCATCCAAATCTAGTTAAAATATGTTCAAAAAGGAAGTGTGCATCCATCTCTGCAGTACAATCCTTAACTGCATGAGCTTCTGCCCATCTGGTCACATAATCAGTGGCAACGATGATATAGCATGTGCCAGCGTTATTTCCTGGAGGATTGATAGGTCCAACAAAATCTATAGCCCATTTATAAAAATCCTACTGGGCCATCTATGGCTGGAGGGGAATTTCATCTCTGCCTGAGGGCTTCCCCATTCTTCGACATGCATCATAGGCTCGGTAGTACGCATGTGCATCACTATGTATTGTGGGCCACCATAACCTAGCGTGCAATACTTTTTGTGCAGTATCCTTCCCTGCATAACGGCCTCTATTCACCCCACTAAGAGCCTCAGCCAAGATATCTTGTGATCTGAAATGGAAGTATTTTTTATGCTATGCAAAGTATCCAAACATATATAATAATGTGTGCAAAAGGTTCTCCTTAAATTGCAGGTTAAAAAATTAGTTCTAGCTTTGTTTAATAGGTTTCTGTGAGAGGATTGATCAAGTATTTTAACTGTTTATCATTGTAAAGAATAATAGAAGGAAAATAAACTTCAACAAAGCACATTACTCGGCTATTTTTCGAGCAGTTCACCACTCCTGGGCTACATCTGCTAGTCCAAGCCTCCGAAATGACATGTCCCTCTTGTATTAATTTGCTCAAAATGAAAGTACAAGTGAAAATAATCCTTAATAGGAAAAAATATTTGTAAACGAAGCTTCAGAAGATATGAAATAACCATAGAGGACTATTCATTTACATAAAATGGACGTAATGTTCCCACTTAGCCTTAGCTAAGAGGAACATTCAATTTTGTTTTAATTTTTGTTTCATGAATAAATGAATAAAGGAGGACATGTAAAACTCCTAAAATGTCTGAATAAATCAATGCACATGTGAACAAAGACAAATCAGGGCTATGTAAATAATCACTTGTACATGTGAAAGAGGTTTGAGCTAAATACTGGGTCAACCTTGACCAAATCAATAACAATGTCTAGGTTCATTGCATCTCCAAAAGGGATAGCACAGTTCTAGAAGGAAGGCTCTCATGTGAAAAGGGCCAACGCATCAAGATGGTTTAGGGTTTGAAAAAGCTTTCTCATCTTATAAAAGGAAAAGGAGGGCAGCAAAAGAAGGTTGTTGATTGATCATATTTCTGAGTATTTGTCTACTTAGACAAATACCATTATCTGTTTTTTAGTGGAGGATTGTATTTGGAATTCCTATGCAGGGATTTCAACTCTTCCTTTGAGGAATCTTGGAGGAAAGTTTGCTGAATTGAACCACTATCAGGCTTCAGGCCAAGCTCCTACTTACATAGGCAGCGCTGATCCATTGAGGTTTTTGCTGTCTCTACAAGCTGCAACAAGTGGGGATCTAGAATTGCAGAGATCTAGTGTATTTTGGAAGTCTCTTTCCATGGAGTGGGTCCTTTGACCTCCTGGAAGAGTGTATCATTTCTTTGTGCTTCAAATCTGTACTTTTACAGTGTTTATCTATGACATTTGAGCTACAACTTTGTTCATCTTGAAAGACTATGTTATTTTGTTGTAGATCTGTTTATGGTGTTTTGCTCGTAGTTTAGATCAGAGATCCTTAGTGTTGGGGTTTGCCTTCCACTAGGTGATACATGGATTAGCTTTCTGATCCATGTTCTATTTAGTTTTCTCTTATTCATGCATGCTTTTGCCAAAATTCAAAGGGGATCTTGTAGAGAAAAATATATAGTTTCCAGATCTAATATAGTTCTAATATTTTGTCCATATATCTTTCCTATATCTGAGTTGTAACTTCTAGCTACTGAACCTCCTGAAAAATAATGCTATTGAAGCATTTTTGCAAATATACATGTGTTCCTACTCTCTTTTCTCAAGACTTATTGTTGTATTGACTCATGTGTTCTAATGTATAATAAAAGGGCTTTATCATAATGATGATTTGCTACTGTATGGCTGAAATATAAGTCTCCTTACTGATCTCCTTTGAAAATTTTCTAAAACTGTGTAATTCCTGAAGCAGTGCTTGTATTTGATTGCAACCTTCCTCTTTGAGTGCTTTTTAGCTAGTCAAGTTTTTGGGAGATCTGTTTAATGTGTCTAAACTAATTTTTTTTAGATGAAATTCCATATATAAGACACATACAACATAAATAAGAGGAACCAAGTCCTGATATGCGTTATTTTTTCACAGTTTTACTTATACAATGTTTTTCTTGAGCTCATTGTTGAGGATCCTGAAAAAGGATCATTACAGTGGTATCGCAGCTCCACTCTTGGCACAACCTGTGCTAGTATTGGAGCACTAGTCATGCTAAATTCTGAATAAGAATATCCTCCTACTTAGAGGGAGAGGAGATACCATCATAGAAGTCATAAAAAGTATGACTATACTACTGATGACCTTGACAGGGGTCAAGACAAGGGGAAAGCCCCTAAAACTAAGAAGGATAAGGAAGCAGAGGAGTTAGAAAAAAATATTCTGGAGACCATGTTAAATATTTCCAAGGAGATCAAAGAGATGAGGGTGGATAGAATGAGAGAATCCCTTGGGAGATTCCATCAAGGAGGAAGTTCTGAAATGTCTCATTATGGAACTGGTCAACCTGTGAGCTTGCCACAAGCCCCACAAGCCTCCCAATGCTCTACTATGCCTACCTTCTTGGCTGTAGAGAATGAGGAACCGTAAGAGCCAACCTCCTTGGAAGGTTACTTTGTAGAATATGACTTACAAAGTCAGAGGTTCTAGTATAACTTGAGCTTCCAAGACTTTTGCCATCTCAAGGACCGGAGGAGACCATGGCAGCAGTACAGAGATGGAGGTTTCTTTCATGGGAGACACCAGACTATGGGTAGGGTCTTTTAGCCCAAGTTATATGGATCATTGTCTTGTTCTGCCAAAGCATGGGTGGAAAAGTTGGACATCTATTTCCATTTGAATAAAGTCCCTGAAGTAGAAGCCATCAAGATTGTTGCGCTGCACTTTGAGGGTGAAGCCCACAACTGTTGGTTCCATGGAATATCTACATTGTAACACAAAAATGTGTCTACATATGTTGAGTTAACTAGAATACTAGTGGAGAGATTTGATCGGAAAGATCCCGAGGCACCTTTTATAAGCCTGGAAAAGTTGAAGCAAATAGGAGATGCAGAGGCCTATATCTCTGAATTCCTGAGATTGTCAGTAATGGTCCTTGATCTATCTGTAGCAAGGACAATCTACATGTTCATTGATGGCCTGGAGGAACCTTTGCATGGGTTGGTTAAGTCTACCAAGCCCATCACTTTACATGATGCCATTGAGAGAGCTAGAGATCTCCAAGATGCCTTGCCAAGAGCAAAGGCAACTTTCAAAAGCAAATATCCTCACTCTTCTAAGGGGAAAGAAGGGAAAGTTGCTCCACCCAAGGAGAGTTCACTGAAGAAACCTCTTGACCTTGATCTCCAGAGGGAGTTGAGGAAAGAGAGATTGTGTTTCACTTGTCAAGAGCCATGGGTACCAGGACATAAATGTGCTGTTGGAAGGGCACATTATATAGAATTCTTCTCAAATTTTGAGGAGGAAGATGGGAATGATGGACCTAGGAGGGGTCACAACGTTGGTGATGGTGAGGAGGGAGATCAATCACCATCCAGAGGTGAAGAGGGATTCTTTTGTCCAACAAGTTGGACTCTTTCTTCTTTGAGAGGAGTGCCTAAGTACTTGACCCTAAGAGTACAAGGTGCAGTCATGAAACAAAGAGTGCCTATTTTGATTGACAGTGGGGCAACCCACAACTTTATTGATGCTCACCTTGTGCAAAAGAGAGGGATCCCCACTGATACTTTCGATGGGTTCTCTATTTTGGTCCTGGGAGATAGAACTATGCAGTGCATGCAATATTTTCCATCACTTTCTGTCACTATGGGATCCTACACCTTGGTGGATCACTTCTTTGTAGTTGACATACTAGACACCAATATCATCTTGGGTGTCTAGTGGTTAATTACCTTGGGGAAATTCACCACTGATTTGAAGGACTTGCAAATGAAGTGGGTGGACTTGAAGAGTGGGAAACCACAATTCATTCAAGGTATGCACACTTATCCTTCACCTGATGTTTCCAGACAAAAAACAGAGATGGATTTGCGCAGTGGGAGGAAGGACCTCATAGTTCCTTCTATCATGCTTATGAGGAGGCTACAAGAGACATTCTTACCTCATGGCAAGCCACATGGAATGTCAGTAGACTCTAATCTTGTGGGGAAAGCCTCACAAAGTGCTGTTCAAAAAATAGATCAAGCAAGGATTGGTGAGCAAGCTACAGTGTTGTGGGAGGAAGGAAAGGGGAGGATCAGCCTTCCAACAAACAATTTTTGCATGTGTAATGTCAAAGAAGCAATCAGTAACAAAGCAAGCACCACCATAGATGTATTATCAGCACTGTCATTGTTGGGCCGTGTGGATCCATATTGGAGATCTCAACTCCTTGTGGAGTACTCCAAAGATCTACACATCGAGATGATATTAGATGGCATGAAGCAAGGAGGAGGCTATTTGGTCCATGAAGGGGTCATCTATCATCTTGGTAAAGTATTATTGTCTCAAGCCTCCAAGCCTAAGCAAGAGATACTACAAAGAGCACATAAAGAGTTCCTTTCCAGCGATATGCAGTCAGCAAAGATCTACACCCTAATCATAAGGAGTTTTGATTGGGAGGGTATGAAGGAGGAACTACATCAACACTATGATTGGGAGGAACTACATCAGCACTTACAAGAGTGAAATAGTTATGAGGAGATGGGGCAGCCAAAGGACTCTATGCAAGAGTCATTTCATCCATCTCTTCCTTCTCTTAAAAAAAGAGGAATGCCCATGCCCAACTCCATGTGTGTGGGAGACTTGAATGGTAAAGAATTTGATCTTATAGAGCATGTTTATTTTTCTTATTTGACATATTATTTTACCATATGTATGCAGGCCATGGATCCTACAAGGAGTGATATTACATGTAGATCTCATGGCATTGGTGAGGCAAACAAAAATTCAGAATCTGGTCACTCCCTTGAGGTGCAAAGGGAGATTATTTTTCATGATGGGTGCTTCCCAAAGGCACCTAACTTATGTATCACCTTCAGCCAAATTAAAGTGACTCATGCAGCAGAGATGTGGTGGGAGTGCCACTTACCACACTCATATCTACTAAATATAAGGAGTGCATTGTGTTGGCATCTTCTGTGGGAATGTGACCCACCTCCTCCAGTGCAAATTTCAATTTGCATCTATGTGATTTTGCTTCCATACATAGATGATATATTGGTATTGTTCATGGGTTTGTATGTTCAAAGGATGGGCAGTGTATATGTACCACATGGGATGGAACTTCATCTTGCACATCATGATACATGTTTCAGATGTGACATTGCTTCCCCCATATATATTTCTGTTGAGTTTTACACTCCTAGTGGGATGGACTATGCCCCTATCATGTTAGCCTTGGAGAAGCATTTTTTTGATGTATTGGCTTAATGAGCACTTGGCCCATGATGAAAGCTTAATCCTTGATGGTGCCATCAATGGAGGAGGAGACGAACTATATCTCTTACCCTATCAGTTGCTTGAGGACAAGCAACATTTTGGAGGGGAGGACTGTAATGTTCCCACTTAGTCTTAGCTAATAGGAACATTCAATTTTGTTTTAATTTCTGTTTCATGAATAAATGAATAAACTGGGACATGTAAAACTCCTAAAAAGTCTGAATAAATCAATGCCCATGTGAACAAAGACAAATCAGGGCTATGTAAATAATCACTTTCAAGTGTGAAAGAGGTTTGAGCTAAAGACTGGGTCAACCTTGACCAAATCAACATCGTTGTCTAGGTTCATTGCATCTCCAAAGGGGACAGCGCAGTTCTAGAAGGAATCCTCTCATGTGAAAAGGGCCAACTCATCAAGATGGTTTAGGGTTTGCAAAAGCTTTCTCATCTTATAAAAGGAAAAGGAGGGCAGCAAGAGAAGGCTATTGATTGATCATATTTCTGAGTATTTGTCTACTTAGACAAATACCATTCTCTGTTGTTTAGTGGAGGATTGTATTTGGAATTACTATGCAGGGATTTCACCTATTCCTTTGAGGAATCTTGGAGGAAATTTTTCTGAATTGAACCACTAACAGGCTTGAGGCCAAGCTCCTACTTACATTGGCAGTGCTGATCCATTGAGGGTTTTGCTGTCTCTGCAAGCTGCAACAAGTGGGGATATAGATCTACAGAGATCTAGTGTATTTTGGAAGCCTCTTTCCATGGAGTGGGTCCTTTGACCTCCTGGAAGAGTGTATCATTTCTTTGTGCTTCAAATATGTACTTTTACAGTGTTTATCTATGACATTTGAACTACATCGCTGTTCATCTTGAAATACTACATTATTTTGGTGTAGATCTCTTTATGGTGTTTTGCTCATAGTTTAGATCAGAGATCTTTATTGCTAGGGTTTGCCTTCCACTAGGTGATCCATGGATTAGCTTGCTGATCCATGTTCTATTTAGTTCTAATCCATTGTAATGAAATTTTATATTCAGAAATTTATTGCAGCAAATTCCAGTTCTGCAACTTGTCTTTCAGATCTACTCTTATTTATGCATGCTTTTGCCAAAATTCCAAGGCGATCTTGTAGAGAAAACTATATAGTTTCCAGATCTGATATAGATCTGATATTTTGTCCATAGATATATCCTAGATCTGATTTATAACTTCTAGCTTCTGAACCTCTTGAAAAATAATGTTGTTGAAGCATTTCTGCAAACATACATTTGTTCCTGCTCTCTTTTCTGAAGACTTATTTCTATATTGACTCATGCGTTCGACTGTATAATAAAAGGGCTTTATTATAATGCTGATTTGCTGCTGTATGAATGAAATATAAGTCTCATTATTGATCTCCTCTAAAAATCTGCTAAAACTGCGCAATTCTTGAAGCAGTGCTTGCATTTGATTGCAGCCTTCCTCTTTGGGTGTTTTTTAGCTAGTCAAGTTTTTGGGAGATCTGTTTAATGTGTCTAAACTAATTTGTTTTAGATGAAATTCCATATATAAGACACATACAACATAAATAAGAGGGACCAAGTCCCGATCTATGTTATTTTTGCAAATTTTTACTTATACAACATTTTCTTGAGCTCATTGTTGAGGATCCTAAAAAAGGATCGTTACAACGGATAATGGATGCCCAATACATTTCCTTCTCCATGATGGCCCTGATGGCTCCTTGATCTTACCCGACACTAAAAATATTTAGTATCACCTTTCTTCAACCTGAAACCTATTCCAAACTTCTCAGAATGTCGAAGAGACCCAAAATTGACTATTGTTTCACTCAATTTGGTTCAATAACGAGGGAGTTATGGCAGAAACAAGAAAATTGTCCAATGTACCCGAAAAACCTCCTCCAAATCTGGAGAAACTCCAGTTAACAGTGCCAAAATTGGAGGAAGGGCGAAATTGGTGGAACGCACCCCATAAATGGCGGACGGTTAAAAAGGTGGCATTTAATGCCATGTGGGGCGGGGTCACATGTGACCACTGCCATCCTAACCGCTGGGTTAGCCGCCGCTATATCATCATAAAAAAAACTTGAAATTTAATGTTGGAACTATCACCCATGTGAACACTCCCAAAACCGTTGCGGATTGGGCCTTTAGGCCATGGACTCAACAACATTAAATGTGGGGTTATCTGCATGTTCACATGCACTTAACTTGCTAACTGCCAACCGTTGCGGATAAGGTTAGTTGGAAGCCCTGGTCATAGGCGGATGGTCGTGTGAAGTTGGTGCTGGCCCTAAGGGCTAGCCCCTTTTCTATTTCCACCCAAATCCTTTGGAAAGTTTAAATTTAATCAGCACCCACAATGGTTAAGAAACACCATGGAGGCAGGCTAGTTGGGCCTTTGCGCTGACGGGCAGGAGGCCCGGGTTTGATTCCGTGAACTTGCAAATATTTTTGTTGAACAAATCTTGTCAGACGACCCGACCCGAACGTGAACTTGTTCAGGGTGACCCGAATACATGAAGCTGGGACCTGAATTAACGTGTAGCTATGACCCAACCTGAATGCGTGCAGCTGACCCGAATGGTCGTTCAAGCCTACCCACAGATTCGAGAAAATCATGCTGTGACCGACTATGCGTTCAAGCTGACCCAAACACATTCAAGTGTGACCCGAGCCTTCGTGCAGCACTGCCCACGGTGTTAGGCTAAAAACCAAATTTTTAAACTTTTTCCTTTGAGCTTGGGGCCACGTGGCAGCCTCAGGTTAGGCCATGTGGTACCCTACTATTGGCTTCCACCACACCCTTAAAAATTACTTTAACCATAATAATAATTTTTTTTGAAAAAATGTCCAAAGTCAAATGTAGTCAAACAGTCCTTTTATGGAGTTTATTGGACGATTTCAAACCTCAATAATCGTTTCATACAACCTCAGTTTTAATAACCATTTGCAGCACCAGAATCACAGCGATGAGACCTTTCCGATCATTTAGAGTGCAACCACTTTTGAGCACTTTCATTTTTGAGCATTTTTTATAACTTGGACATGATCCCCTGATTACACCTCCCCACTGGGAAGATTTTGGACCCCAAAAGCTCTCTGGACTACTGAAACTGATCTATACAGTAAATGAGAGTAAAACATCCTCTTCTCTTCAACCTTCAAACACTTTCCTCACATGGCTAGTGACTTTGAACCACAACTAGAAAGAAATTCACACTTCCCTTCCTCGATGCGCTTGTCCTCCTGTCAAGAACTGTCTTTCTTGCACTCAATCAGAAAATTTCTGGCGAGAAATTTGTAGAAGGAAACTAAAAATCGCTACCTTTATCAATGATCCAAGGTGGCTCAAAAAATCGAGAGATTACAGCATGAAATACATGCATACAACCGAAATTTTCATATGTACAAAATGAGTACGTATTACTGTGCTAAGAAGTCCATCCACTTCTTACCAAGCCACTTCCATGGCGATTTTTGTTGTTGCAACTCTTCTTCATGTGAAACTTCCATTTTCACATCAATAATGGAATCCTTGGTTCCACTTGCGCCATTATTTCTGTCCTCTTGTTGCATGTGCTTGGGACGAGTAGTTGGATACAAATTCCAACAATGGGAGACAACATGTCCCTTCTTTTGGCAATATGTGCAAGTCTTATGCACCTTCTTTGAAAGTTTTCTTTGCTTCATCTTCTTCCTGTATGCCTTCTTCCTCATCCAACATCTCGAAACATCATGGCTAAAATGACCACAATATGTACAAAAAATATTTCTTCCATTTAAGCATGCAAAATTATCATGCTTTGCAGAAACACAATCCAATTGATCATGGGAAGATTGATACCTCTTGTGTTGCTTTGCATGTTCATCCTTTTTTCCTTCATGAGGAGATGAACTAGTAGAGGCTCCAGCTTTCATTTGTAGACTAACATCATCATTGTTGTCTTGAAAACTGTCTAAATTCACATGCTTGCCATAAGCTGCATGTCTACCATATTCTTGTTGCAAAAAAGGCTTAAAGCAATGGCAATCATCTTTGAAAACAATTTGACATATTTTCATATTATAACTTGGAACAAAATTTCTCTTTGAAGTAGCCTCACACGCCTTCATGGCTTTGAGGCCTTCATCATTAGTTTGCACATAACCAAGACCAAAATTATTGGGTCGTTCCTCAACCAAAATAGGTTCAACCATTCCTTGTGCATGCTTTCCTAAACACTTGCCTTCATAGCCCATTTTAATCATTAACTTGGACCCTATACCTCTCATGTGCTTTTCGAAAGAACCAACACATCTTTCTAATGAGGAAATGAAAGACAAATTAGAATTGATTACCTCTTCCTCACGCATGTTCTTGGTCAAAGATTCTTGAGCTTGATGGAGATGCATCTCCATATCATGCAATCTTTGAAGAATTTCTTCATTCTCTTGCTTCATGGCAAACAATTGTTCACGAAGTTCAGTGCTTTCTCTTTTATCCTTAAACAAAATCTGCACCATGTTCTTCAATATAATAAAGTCACGCTTCATATCTTCATCGAAGAATCTTGTGAAGGAGGAAACCTCACTTGTATAATTTGTCATTATGATTTCAATGAAAAAAGGAACTTCAAAAAAAAAGATCACAAAGATTTCTAAACAAATGACAAGATTTTTTTTAAACCAAATTTCTGTAGAGACAAACTCTTATTCAAGTAGCCAAACAACAAACAAACTCCAAGAGCTTCTTAACAAGCAATCGTCAAGAGGGTTTGTGTTCCAAGGATGACCTTGAGGTACTTTGGGGTAAGGAAGAAGCCTTCATCCTTTTCTTCCTTTTTCTCCTCTCCAGGACTTAGCTATCAATAGCTATTCCTTCAACTCTAGTAAACTCAAACAACAATTAGTTTTCAAACAATAAAAAAATTAATCTTTTACTCTATTTTAAAACCTTTCCTTGAAGACATGCTTATGGCTTCTTCTGCTTCTCTTGGAGGTAAAATTAAAGGTGGTGATAATGGCACTCTTGCCCTCCTTGGCTGAGGATTACTGTAAGTCCTTTCCAATTGACCTTCTCCTCTCTTAAGCTTCAACCTAGTAGGCCTCAAAAAACTCACAACAAATGTTGCCCCAAGATGGCTCTGCACTGCTTACAAGGTTTATTATGCAAACTTTTAAACAAATCCTTTTACACGAATGTTAAACAGGGAAAATACACTAGCTTAACCTAAAGCTCAAAACCTGATCTCTGATACCAACCTGATCTAAAATGGAAGTATTTGTTATGCTATGCAAAGTATCCAAACAGATATAATAATGTGTGCAAAAGGTTCTCCTTAAATTGCAGGTTAAACAATTAGTTTTGTCTTTGTTTAACAGGTTTCTGTGATCGGATTGATTAATTATTTTAAAATTTTATCATTGTACAGTATAATAGAACATAAAATAAACTTCAACAAAGCACATTACTCAACTATTTGTTGAGCGGTTCACCCCTCCTAGGCTACATCTGTTGGTCCAAGCCTCCCAAATGGCATGTCCCTCTTGTATTAATTTTCTCAAAATGCAAGTACAAGTGAAAATAAACCTTAATAGGAAAAACACTCTATAAAATAAGCTTCAAAAGATATGAAATAGCTAGAGAGGACTATTCATTTACATAAAACAGATAAATAATGCCCAATACACTACCTTCTCCATGATGGCCCTGATGGCTCCATAGAAGAATTTATAAGGATGTCTTAAATTATGGGTAAATGTGCAAGATAAAGTTAAATCTCTGCATATTTTATCAAGGTAATATCATTTGTTACTTCGTACAAGCAGCATGCCTATCAACATAATATCAAGTGTTGTCATGGAGCAGAAGTATGATACAGGTCCTCAGGATCAAAGGATTAAGTCAAAAGAACACCAAGATAGTATCCCAGAGTTATATGCATTATTCAAGCGTGAAAGGGTCAATTACAGAGCAAAAGGATCAGTATTGTGTTTTTGAAACATTATATTGAGTATTGAAGCAGTATATTTTTCTATATACTTGCATGCCTTCCTAAAGTCAGTACATATCTATCAGGCCTCTCTCTAGAAATCATTCACAACACCATGTGAAGTATGTTTACAAAGATATCAATTAAACATCATGAAAATGTTTTGTGGAAGATCATCATGACAGAATAATTAGAGTATCTGAAGTTTGAAGGACTAGTTGTGATTACCAGTTGAAGCTCAAAAGTCTGTTATTGATTCATCTCAAACATACTTCAGCAGAACAAAATTGGTGGTATTTCACCATTGAACTGAGGTTGATCATTGACATACATACCCCTAGGTCATAAATAAATTTCATGGTTGATAAGTGAGACTGAACAATACACTGAATGTATCTAGCCTCAAGGGTTTGTTTTGAAAACACATTGTACAAGAAGGAAGGTCAGTTGGCCTCTAATATTGAAAGATATTGCCTATTATTACAATAAGTTGTAAGCTCTGGTTTGATTCATTGTTCACAAAAGCAACAAGGACCTTTCAATCTTTAAGTGTATTATCCCTGTCAGCAATCTAGCACAGATTACAAAAAACAGGTAGTACAGGTGAACCACAGCAACAAAAGATATATTGGCATCATAACAACTGAACAAATGTTGTCTACAGATGTGTATTGCAGAAGAAGACTTATCCCATCTACAATATTTCTCAATAGAAATGTATTGGCACACTACATCAAATATAGACTGAAGTATAGTTGAAGCAAGCCTGATATGTCACTTGGAGCATTCACAATCTTTAAGTCTTGATCCAATAATGCATCTCTTATTATACAAGTCTGATTATATATGGCTGTCATTACCTACTCTCTATACAAGAGCAAGGAGTCTATGCTTCGGAATGGTATCGACTTAATGTGTATATACAAGTTCAAATATTCTCAAAAGTGTTCTCTCAACAACTCTTGTATACCAGTTTGGAGTAGCAGGGTACAAAGTCAGAAGAAGGTGGTCTAAACACAAATCAGAGAGAGGAAATGCAAAGATAGAATCTACACTGAAAAATGAACAACCCCTTGCCATTGATGTCAAAGGGGGAGGAAAATCAGGTAATAGAAGAAAGAGTCTTCTAAAAGAATCTAGGCAGAGGAAGACTTGGAGGAAGTATTGGATTATCAGTGGATGTGTTGCCATCAATGCCAAAGGGGGAGACTATTGGAAATGTTGTCATTGATGGAAAAGGAGATGGCAAAGAAGGAACACTTGAAACAGCAACAAGGCAAAGAGAGAAGAAAAGTAGCGGAGAATAGAGGCAGCAAAAAGAGAAGTAAGGAGCAGCATCAGTCAAGGAGAAGAGGAAGCAAAGGCAGTGAATTGAAGTAGAGAGCTATTCAAGGTGCAGAGTAATGAAGAAGAAGTTTTGCATTACATGAGACTCTGTAATTGGGGGTCTAAATGGGTCTATGATGTTGTGGTGTGCAATTATGAGGTGTGGTGTGTGTCGAATAAATAAAATCTATGGTGAGGGTTTTGTGGAGTTTTGCAGATAAATGAAGAAAATCCATATCCTGCTCAGATGCAGAGTTAGAGAAGGGCTGTTGATTTTGACTTGAAGATCTAGCCAGAATCAAGAAACTCTATAAGTAATTTCGCTGTATATATATATGAAAGTATTTGTTTGAATCATGCGCATTAGTGGATTGATTTAAGTATGGTTAAAATCTGGTTCCAAGGGATTGATATATGAATGGCAGGCGTGAGGAGTGCCTTAAGTTCTAGAGAGAGAGCATATAAGAAGTGCATATTGAAGCTTTGTGTTAAAATTTGAAGTAGTGATTGTAAGTTTCTGTGAATCGATCACAGAGTGACCGATTTCCCAAATTGCCTCTATTATTGATTTAATGTCTATGTGGTGGGCCTTGAGTTCAATAAGAAAATATATGAGAAACGCATGATAAGCTCTGTCTTAAGGTTTAATTCCAATGGTTTGATTTATAAATAATTCTGATGCGCTGAGGATATATGTTGTATCGTTTGAATTGAATGAAATCAGGGTTAGTATAGATAGATGAAGATCCTCTGTTCTGAATTTAGATGTGCTGTATTGATCGAATAACTCTAAAATAAGGGTTCATTTTAGATTCTGCACATATATATTTGAAGGGTCATATGGACTAAGGTCCTATCGATTGCCGGAAGGATTGATGTCACAAAAGGAGAGGCGAAACCATAGTTAAATGCGCAGTGTGAATGGAGCTATGCCTCTGTTGTAGCCGCTACAACACCACCCAAAATTTTGGGTATATTTAAAATTTTGGGTCCCCCTATGCTCGCTTAGTTGTCAAGGTCTTTCACTGACCCCACGAATCAACTCCATCCTAGCGACCTATCCCCAACCCCTCATGAGTTGTCGCGTCACCATGACTTGATGTTGTCGCTGCAATCACGCCATGTGTGGGAGGGATCATCCGACATGCGACCAAACACTCGTATCACAGTCGCGTCATGTGTAATGAGCTTGCCATACATACTTTTAAATGGGAAAACTTTTGTTTGTTAACAATTAAAGGCCCTGTCGCTGTAGGTCATTAAGCATGTGGTTTGAATACCTCTGTTACATTTGCTAGTCTCATATGTTTTATCTGTGGGCACCATTATCAAAGAATAATTATGATTGTCGTAATGTTCTACACAGGTCGACCCCACGGGTAACAGACTCCTCAGTCGTGTCGCGACATCGAGGGAAATGAAATTGAGCTCAACGACGAGGCCAAAGTTGCGGAACAGGGGAGGAGGAGGAGCAAGTGACCAGTACTGTTAAAAAGAGAATAATGTGATATGTGTCGATCAGAGAAAGAACCTTTTGTGTCACCAACGCAGAAGGTCTTCTTCATTAGTGCACACCAGAATTATGGAGATCCTGCACAAGGCCAGCTCCGTGTCGATGTCTGTATACAAAGGAACATTTGTCGCCATTTCGACAAGTCTAGCATTAATTATGGCCCGGTGAACAAAGCAAACTCAGGAGATCTCCCTGAGGAGTGACATTCTCATTCAAGGCGTTCTCGTGCCAAGTGGCAGTGCGAAAGCATATGTGTTGGTGTGGCAAGCCAACGACAGAGTTTTCAAACATGTGAGCACACCCTTTGGAAGCAACATTTATGGATCTTAAGCTGCATAGTGTGGAATTAATTACGCTGCAAGGAGTACAACGTGGAGCAATAAAATGGCCGTATAGTCCTAGTCGCCTTTATGCTTCCATATCCATAAAGTTTGTGTATGTGGGACCATATGAGATGGACAATGTTAGAGTGAACCTAAAGGGTCATGTTTAAATGCATACGCCTTTTGTAGCGAGGCGCATTGATGCATATGCAAAGAGGGCCTCCAAAACCACCAGATAGAATGGTTTCATATCAAAAGAGGCATTATGTGGTTTGAAACATCTTTCAAAACAAGCAGCCTTCGTACTATGAGGTAAAGCAAATTAAAGCTACGCTCGAAGCACATCGGTTTAAAACCATAAGTTATCTTGGAGTAAAACCATGTGAAAACATTGCAAGGAGCGCGCATCCAACAGACCAAAGTAATGTTGCACATTTAAACCAAGGCGCAAAGTAATATAGTGTTTTTAATATAGTGTCCAAAAACATATATAATTGGTGGGTCGAAACCATATGGAAAACACATTGCACTTGCGCCTAAATATCTCTATGGAGAACATAGTAATCGAACTTATATTTAAAGCATGGGGGCGGAGTTGAGTCTTTAGAGAAGATATGAAACATTTGCTTAAAAGGGTTGTTTTTTTTAAACATGAAGTCGAACGTTCCAAGGGTGGGTTCGATCTAAAATGAAACATTTGATGGCCAAAGTTTATGTTAAAGAACGGGATGTTGTGATAAATGTCAAAGCATGGAACCATATTTATGTTAAAACATGGAACCATATGTGAAGGAACCTTATTTACGTTGCATGGGGATAAATCGTCGATGGCAGGTTTCGTTTAAGTGCAAATATATGCGTATACTGCAATGCAACTTCATAATTAAGGCGCAAATGTTCGATTATGTCATGGCATGTTAATGCGCTTTTATGCCAAAGTTAAATATGGAGCGGACACATGTACATGCAACGACCCAAATTGGCGTTCAAAACTTCAGAGCAGACGTGCATTGTGATTGCATTTTATAGCAAAGGTAGAGCAGATATATATATGTATATTTTCAAATGGTTCAACGTCATTGCATGGGAGCGGTCAACCTTACGTGGCATGTAGCCCAACGTTCATTGGCAGGTGTTTCAACCATAACGAAACGTCGAAGCAAGATATATAACGAGTGGTCAAGTTGCGTTTAAAGGTAAATCTGGACCTCATAACAGATTTATGATGGAAAGGTTGTATAGCTATTAGATAGGTATAATCAAAAGGGTGCCGAACTGTATAAAGACATCAGCGCGGTTTCAAGCCTATGGATAAACGCATGGAGAAAATATATACGTAGTGGTCAAAGGCTATGTTTAAACAGGAAGCAAGATATTGTAACTAGCGACAGCAACGTAGTAACCGTGGTGCGATGGTAATCAACTGCATGGATGAAATTCTCGGCATGTTTATCTCCAAGTCTGCATGGCAACTTTCATAGAAGACCGTGCGTTTCTGAAGCTACCGATACTGAAAAGGAAAGCGAATATAGTATGCGTTACAACTGAAGCCAGCGCTATAAAAGCATGCTGCGTCTGACACTGAAGAGTTATTTCAGGGAGCAAATAACCACCAACTTCTGTAGCCCCGACGGCAATATTCCGGGAGAGGATCGCTCTTCAAATCTGATGCGCTAGTCCCATTTAGAAAGTTACACATAATTTGCAGGCCTTACCAGCAGCCCAAGGAATTATTTTTAGTGAAGGCATTGCCTTAAAGCAAGCTTATGTGCATAGCTAATCTTTGCGACCATTCCGAATTCATGGCTACGTTTGGGTTTTCCGCAGCCTCATCCCAAGAGTATCGTGAGCGCGACTCAAGGATTGGAAAATGTATTGTTAGTGCATATCATAATGCGTGTCCCGGCAGACATACAGAGCATGTGGACCAAACCGACACTGCACATCAATTGAGTCTGCATTTCAAGCTCGGTCTACAACTATACTAAGATGCATTTGCAGCAGTCGAAGAGGCGCAGGAAGAGCCTACACCATTCAATCCGATGACATAGTGACACAGTGCTTGACCACACAGGGGTCCAACTGATTTTAGCTGTGATAGATTATTGCATTTTTTATATTGATTCCCTAACATTCATGTATAGTTATATATGTACAGGGCTAGTATAAATTCATTGTTCTGCAAGTTGTATGAGAAGAAAAAGGGACTATGTTGATTGATTTTGTTTTCTTGCAGGTAATATATCATTTCATGCAATTTCCCTTGATGCAGAAATAACCCCGCTGACAGATAGAGGCTGCTGTCTCACACAGCGAAGGTTGATCCAGGCCTTTGGAGAGCAAGGTTATGATATCTTTGAAAGACAAATGCAAAAGTATAAAACCCCAGGTCGCACATTGCCCCAGGTCGTAGATCCCAACAGGTCGCATATCTTCGATTTTTCACCTTTGCGACCCTGCGACCCAGCGACCTAGTCGCAAGGTCGCAAGGTCGCATGCCTTCTATTTTTTCACCTTTGCGACCCTGCGACCCAGTGACCTAGTCGCAAGGTCGCAAGGTCACATGCCTTCGGTTTTTTCACCTTTGCGACCCTGCGACCCAGCGACCTAGTCGCAAGGTCGCAAGGTCGCATGCCTTCGGTTTTTTCACCTTCGCGACCCTGCGACCCAGCGACCTAGTCGCAAGGTCGCAAGGTCGCATGCCTTCGGTTTTTTCACCTTTGCAACCCTGTAACCCAGCGACCTAGTCGCAAAGTCGCAAGGTCGCATGCCTTCGGTTTTTACACGATCCGCGACCCTGCGACCCAGCGACCTAGTCTCAAGGTCGCAAGGTCGCACCTTAGCAATTTTCTTACAACTTGCGACCCCGCGACCCAGTCAAGTCGCAGGCCGCAACAGCCCAGGTCGCAAGTTGCAACGACAGCCCAGGTCGTAGGTTGCAATGAAATCCGAGGTCGCAAGTCGCAAAAGGAATGGGTTGCAAGGCAACCCAACGGCCAGGAAGGTGAACAGTCAAGGAAGCCCAACGGGCAGTTTTCGTATTATAAATACTCCTTCGGGAGCTTGTAAAAAAGGCTTTTTCCTTTTGGAAACTGAAGAACTACATGGCATTGTATTGAAGGATTGTACCCTTACGCATCTGAATATAGAGATACTTGTTAAAACACCCTATGGTTATGATGTGTTTTGCTGTGAAAACACTGTGTGTATTCCTTGTACAGTTTCAAAACATCCTATGATTAATGAAGCTGCACTCTTTATGTCATCCTTTATGCGTCATGGCTATCTGTGTTGTATCAATGATGTTTATTTTATCATCTGTTCTAATAATGAATTTTAATGAACTATTTTGTTAGCATTTCGTTTCATCTTTCAGAAGTAAAAGGATATCTCATCATAAAGGACTATTTCTTTTGTGGTCAGAATACCTTATAAGCATTACCCCCAAAAGATGTGTTGATAATGACATCTCTTGAGGTGTACATGCTTTATTCATAATCTTGCTACGCATAGTGTTTGATTCGGGTCTAATACATCAATCCTGTATTCTGTATCACGTGAATAAGTGTATGTCCGCTGGTTCGATCAGGTTCTTTTGAGACCTAAGGGAAGGCGTCTTAAGCGGTAGCCAGACCCACACCCCGGACGGGATCCCTACTCCAAACGGTTCAAGGTATAATTGGGACTTTCTACCGGGGAGATCCCCTACTGTTGGCCGGACAAATTTTCCCGTCAACAGAATTGGCGCTAGAAGGAGGGCCTGAACCTCCGACCAGATGTTTAATGAAAAGGGGAGGGCCAGATGACAAGCTGAGCCCTTAGGGCCTGCAGTTAATCTCATATCTGTAATGGCTCGTTCCAAAATCATTCTCCCGAGATGTTTGTCGGAGTTTTATAAGCCTAGATACTACATCTCTGATGAATTTATTTATCACTTGTCCCAGTTAAAATTTGATGGTGAAAATGGGGTGTCCATAACCCAACACTCTTCAGATTTTTGTGACTTTGGTGAGTACTATGAAATTGACGATGAGGGTTTGTTTTCTTTTCTTTTCTTCCTCACCCTCGGAGGGCGTGCTAAACAATGGTGCCGTACATTGCCGAAAGCTTCCATCCGTTCATTTGAACAACTCGCCCATAAATTACAACAAGCTTTTCACAGGTATAATCTTCATGACATTGTAATAAAGTTACATCTCATCAGAATGGAACCTCAGGAATCTTTAGGTGAGTTCTTTATCAGATTCATTCATTATTGTTTTGAGTTCCCTGAGAGGGATGTTGATTGGAAATATTTAGGTGAGCAGTTCAAGTATGTTATTTCTCTTGAGCAATTTCAGTTAGATCCTAGTGTTCCCTATGATGACCTGCAAGTTACCGGCTGTTTGGATTTTTTCACTAAGGCTTCCTTGTCCATCTCCCTGAGTCCAGGCCACATTCAGGCCTCCAAGGAGAGTGTTGCTGATATTCTCATCCCTCTTCCTGAGTTGTATGGGAGTGGGGTTGTGACCTTGGAAGTCCTGAGTCAGGATAGATACTGGCAGGAGGATAAAGCTGATTACACCACCTTTGAGCCTTTAACGTACCATGTCGAATCTAAACACCCCGGTGGATCATTATCTCTTTTGACGAATGAAACCTACCCGGAGCCCACTCGATGTCTCCCTGGACTTAGTCATGAATCTATTTCACATTCAGATTATGAATCTGGTTCACATTCGGATGATGAATCTTGTTCAGATTCGGGTGACGAATCTGGTTCACATTCGGATTACGAATCCGGTTCAGATTCGGATAATGAATCAAGTTCACATTCAGACTATGAATCTGGTTTACATACGTATTATGAATCGACTCTTACCCTGCATAAATTTTATTCCCTTACAAGGCCTGTCAAATCATTGTGTCCTCTGAACGACACTAATGTGCGTGTTGAAAAGCCTCGTGTGGTTAACGCCCCTGCGATTCAATCTTTTCGATCATTATTTCCTAGTTTGTTTCTCGATCCCGCCACACCAGTAATTTCTTCGAGACATTCAAAATTTCCTTATACTGGTATTGGCGACAATCATAAGCACGCAGATGGTGTTTCGCAATCACAGTCCAAAATCGATGAATCTGTTACATCTGACTTTTCTCACTTGGGATCCTTAGACAGCCATAGGAGCGATTCCCCGTCTGAACAACTTCAAGATGTCCCCGTTATCGATCCATCCCATTTGGTAAACCCCAGGAAGCCCAACTTGCTAGGTACCGATTTCGATCAAACCAATGATTACAGTGATCCTTGCTTATCTGAAAACATGTTCAATTGTACCACAGAGGACTATCACTCAGATCTCTTGGCCGACCCTATGAAGACACCTGAATTCAATGATTCATTTTCGGAAGATTCAAGTACCCACCAGAAAATCGAGACGCATCAGCTTCTGCCAAACGTTTATGAAATGACAACTCCCCAGGAGCATGCTCCTTCCAGCATAAACGCGTCGAATTCACCCCATCCTGGAAAATCTGGAGAATCTGACATTCTGGATTATCAACCTATCAGTGCGCAAACATTTGACCAAACTGATACAAAGCCCACTGACATCTTTACAATCACTACGATTGATGATCACGCCCATTCACCTGTTAATCTCGCCGAGCAGTCAAAGTTGGAAAGCCCCTTGCTCGAAGGTCCAGAGTTTGTTCAAAGCAGTGAGGATTTTCAGGCTCCTTTAAATGTGGATTCGGATCCCCATACCCTTAACCAAACCCAGGAGCAACCCCGGACTAGGGTTTCCGAAATTAGAATTTCTACGCTTGGATGTGCATGCATCTATAATTCGCCTGGCACTTGCGTATCGTTTCCATTCCACAAAACCGATGATCCCCAACACCATGATGAGATTGTCGATCAAGTCAACCACCCCCTTTCGGTGAATGTGCTTGCAAATAGGAATTGGCTTACCCATCACCTCTCAAATTCAGGATCATGCATGAATGATTTTATGTCATTTATCAATGATGCTGAGTTTCAAGAACAGATTGAGGTATATCAAGATGAGAGCGGGAATCAGCCTGCACAATCTGTTCTGGCATGTTCTTTGGCAAGTATCTATGATCGTCTTGCTGTTGCACCTGCTCCTTAGGTAAATTTTGTTGCTAATGCACTTTTTTGGATACTGGCTCTGATCTTGATCATTTGTGTCGTTGCAGGATGCAAATTAATGCGGTGGCTGCACTGGAAAACTGATTTTACATAACCCGACCACATCATTGGTTAAACTAGGGTTTAGGTGTAGGCTAGCTAGGACCTGCAATAAAATTTTTTTAGTTCAGAGTTAATTAGGTTTACTTGCAAATTTTTTTACTTCATAGTTTAAAAGTGAGTTTGTGTTTTTTTTTTTACGATTAATATTTTAGGCATCGTCATGTTAAAAGTATTTTCCTTTCAATTCCTTTTCAGTTGCTTGTTGTTTCATAAATAATCACTGCTTGTAGTTGCACTTACAACTGGTTGATCGTTCTCACACATGGCGTTGCATTGCACCTTGAGTCTCGCTTATTACATTGCGTCGTACTCTCTCTCCCTCACATCATTTTTTGTCATATCGCCTGTCACCCCATGAGCCCTCATTGCAACCCTACCACCTTGCAGTCTTGTTCTGCCTCGCTTGCTGAAACAGTAACCCCATTGTTTTGTGTGAGGTTGCAGTGGCTATCTCAAGAGGCAGCTTTCTCTTAGGACCAGTCATCGAAGTCGCATTATTAACAAGACGCCTATGAGTCTAAACCTATTATCTGGGGAGATACGAGCCGATTGTCTGTGGGAGACTTGATGAGTTGAAATGGCCCATACCCGTAAGCCTAAGCCTTGTGCCCAGCATAGTCTTGGACGTTTTAATGTGCTGTTCTGCGTGCTGCGCCTATTGTGGTGAATGGGATGTGAAGGTTTGGCATGAGGGCAAACCCAAATCAGGATATCTTTCAGTTTCTGTAACACAAGAAACAACCTCTCTTGCTCGTAAAATAAGTCGGGATCCCTCATCCGCCCATGAAAAATAAGTGCCACGAGCACATCAAAATAAGTGCTATAAGCACATGAAACAAATAAGGGTAAGCGATCGAGAAAGGCTTCCTGCGCAGAGAGGTAATGCGACGACTCCGCCGGGGTACTGACCAGGCTCGCTGGCAGCGGAGCAACGTCTGTGATTTCTTGAAGTGACTCCGCCACGGTACTGTCCAGGCCTGCTGGCAGCGGAGCAACACCAGAAACTTACTTTAAAAATCCTGAAAATAATAAGCCCACCGCCTTGCTCGTCACATCATCAGCAAGCTACCGGCGCCTGTGAGCTTTCTCTTTGATGTTTTTCTGATTAGCAGGACTTAGTGAGGAACAAGGATTAGACATACTCGTAAAGGGCCAAAGTAATACAAAGGGTACCCACGGAGCTGGTTCAATATTCCCTTGCATCATTATCCGGACTCAGACTATTGTGGTGATATTGACAGAGATGCTGGATTCTACCAGTGGTTCGCCATTTGTTGTAGCCGCTACAACACCACCCAAAATTTCGGGTTCCCCCTCTGCTCGCCTAGGCGTTGAAGTCTTTCACCTAACCCGCAGCCAATGACATCCCACCGACCTATCTCTAATCCCTCATGAGTTGTCTCATCACCATGACTTGATGTTGTCGCTGCAAGCACGCCATATGTGGGAAGGATCATCCGGCATGCGACCAAACACTCGTATCACAGTCGCATCACGTGTGATGAGATTGCCATACATACTTTTAAATGGGAAACTTTTGTATGTTAACAATTAAAGGCCCTGTCGCCGTAGGTCATTAAGCATGTGGTTTGAATACCTCTGTTACATTTGCTAGTCTCATATGTTTTATCTGTGGGCACCATTATCAAAGAATAATTATGATTGTTGTAATGTTCTACACAGGTCGACCCCACGGGTAACAGACTCCTCAGTCGTGTCGCGACATCGAGGGAAATGAAATTGAGCTCAACGATGAGGCCAAAGTTGCGGAACAGGGGAGGAGGAGGAGCAAGTGACCAGTACTATTAAAAAGAGAATAATGTGATATGTGTCGATCAGAGAAAGAACCTTTTGTGTCACCAACGCAGAAGGTGTTCTTCATTAGTGCACACCAGAATTATGGAGATCCTGCACGATGCCAGCTCCGTGTCGATGTCTGTATACAAAGGAACATTTGTCGCCATTTCGACAAGTCTAGCATTAATTATGGCCCGGTGAACAAAGCAAACTCAGGAGATCTCCCTGAGGAGTGACATTCTCATTCAAGGCGTTCTCGTGCCAAGTGGCAGTGCGAAAGCATATGTGTTGGTGTGGCAAGCCAACGACAGAGTTTTCAAACATGTGAGCACACCCTTTGGAAGCAACATTTATGGATCTTAAGCTGCATAGTGTGGAATTAATTACGCTGCAAGGAGTACAACGTGGAGCAATAAAATGGCCGTATAGTCCTAGTCGCCTTTATGCTTCCATATCCATAAAGTTTGTGTATGTGGGACCATATGAGATGGACAATGTTAGATTGAACCTAAAGGGTCATGTTTAAATGCATACGCCTTTTGTAGCGAGGCGCATTGATGCATATGCAAAGAGGGCCTCCAAAACTACCAGATAGAATGGGTTCATATCAAAAGAGGCATTATGTGGTTTGAAACATCTTTCAAAACAAGCAGCCTTCGTACTATGAGGTAAAGCAAATTAAAGCTACGCTCGAAGCACATCGGTTTAAAACCATAAGTTATCTTGGAGTAAAACCATGTGAAAACATTGCAAGGAGCGCGCATCCAACAGACCAAAGTAATGTTGCACATTTAAACCAAGGCGCAAAGTAATATAGTGTTTTTAATATAGTGTCCAAAAACATATATAATTGGTGGGTCGAAACCATATGGAAAACACATTGCACTTGCGCCTAAATATCTCTATGGCGAACATAGTAATCGAACTTATATTTAAAGCATGGGGGCGGAGTTGAGTCTTTAGAGAAGATATGAAACATTTGCTTAAAAGGGTTTTTTTTTTTAAACATGAAGTCGAACGTTCCAAGGGTGGGTTCGATCTATAATGAAACATTTGATGGCCAAAGTTTATGTTAAAGAACGGGATGTTGTGATAAATGTCAAATCATGGAACCATATTTATGTTAAAACATGGAACCATATGTGAAGGAACCTTATTTACGTTGCATGGGGATAAATCGTCGATGGCAGGTTTCGTTTAAGTGCAAATATATGCGTATACTGCAATGCAACTTCATAATTAAGGCGCAAATGTTCGATTATGTCATGGCATGTTAATGCGCTTTTATGCCAAAGTTAAATATGGAGCGGACACATGTACATGCAACGACCCAAATTGGCGTTCAAAACTTCGGAGCAGACGTGCATTGTGATTGAATTTTATAGCAAAGGTAGAGCAGATATATATATGTATATTTTCAAATGGTTCAATGTCATTGCATGGGAGCGGTCAACCTTACGTGGCATGTAGCCCAACGTTCATTGGCAGGTGTTTCAACCATAACGAAACGTCGAAGCAAGATATATAACGAGTGGTCAAGTTGTGTTTAAAGGTAAATCTGGACCTCATAACAGATTTACGATGGAAAGGTTGTATAACTATTAGATAGGTATAATCAAAAGGGTGCCGAACTGTATAAAGACATCAGCGCAGTTTCAAGCCTATGGATAAACGCATGGAGAAAATATATACGTAGTGGTCAAAGGCTATGTTTAAACAGGAAGCAAGATATTGTAACTAGTGACAGCAACGTAGTAACCGTGGTGCGATGGTAATCAACTGCATGGATGAAATTCTCGGCATGTTTATCTCCAAGTCTGCATGGCAACTTTCATAGAAGACCGTGCGTTTCTGAAGCTACCGATACTAAAAAGGAAAGCGAATATAGTATGCGTTACAACTGAAGCCAGCGCTATAAAAGCATGTTGCGTCTGACACTGAAGAGTTATTTCAGGGAGCAGATAACCACCAACTTCTGTAGCCTCGACGGCAATATTCCGGGAGAGGATCGCTCTTCAAATCTGATGCGCTAGTCCCATTTAGAAAGATGCTATCAATAGTAACACTACTGACCACTTCGAGCTGTCTTCGCAGAGCTCAGTCTTCGATGATTCATTAAGCGATTGCTGTTACTCTTTCCAAAGGATGCTGAAAAAAACGGATCACACAGCCCATAGTGCGTTTTCCATTGCAGGCTCATGCAGGAATCTCTGTGAGTGGCATAGGGCCCTGAAAAATTTTGCTGCAGGCACATGTGCATGTGTAAAGACTTTTCGATTCAGAGGAGTAGAAACCGAGTGTAATTGGCTTTGCACAACGACAGACCCGATTTCTGAAGATGGGATCGAAGTGCCCGACCCAAAATGGGATTTCGGAGACTTCATGCTCTCATTGTAATGCAGGTCGTATCGCACACGGAGTCAGCTGCATCGGCTTTGTCATTATTGATTTAGAGAGGAAAAGAAAACCGCTCATCAGAACGAGCCACCGTAAAGGAGATAGGTCGATGCATATGTTTGCATGCGAATTAAGATGAAAGAGATGGTCATACGACTATAACGCCTCGCTGGACAGAGAAACGAGAGCAGATTGTCTATAATCCAGCGTTGCACTAGCAAGAGCCATAGTAAAAGAGATGGGTCGACGCGTATGTCTGCATAGAGGTGGTGTTGCGACTGTAATGCATCGCTGAGTAGAGAAACGAAGATGGAACACTTAGACGTGCAGCTGATTTCCACGACAGGAGCTGAAAGTCTGGCATGCAGTGATAACGCTCACCCTGGCTGACCTTCAGTGCAAGAAAAGGGTCGAATCCCTTCGCTTCTGGTTGCGTTAGCATGGCAAACAAAACTTCTGAGAAAATATGCACCCTCTACAGTGCGCTGCGCCCAGCACAACCTCCATTACCTGTAAGTCCGAATTACCTCCGACTGTGTCTCCAAGGCGTCCACGAGGTTACGAATACAGCCCTTTTATGCTAAAAGTCAGAGCTGGGTTACAGTTACACATAATTTGTAGGCCTTACCAGCAGCCCAAGGAATTATTTTTAGTGAAGGCGTTGCCTTAAAGCAAGCTTATGTGCGTAGCTAATCTTTGCGACCATTCCGAATTCATGGCTACGTTTGGGTTTTCCGCAGCCTCATCCCAAGAGTATCGTGAGCGCGACTCAAGGATTGGAAAATGTATTGTTAGTGCATATCATAATGCGTGTCCCAGCAGACATACAGAGCATGTGGACCAAACCGACACTGCGCATCAATTGAGTCTGCATTTCAAGCTCGGTCTACAACTATACTAAGATGCATTTGTAGCAGTCGAAGAGGCGCAGGAAGAGCCTACACCATTCAATCCGATGACATAGTGACACAGTGCTTGACCACACAGGGGTCCAACTGATTTTAGCTGTGATAGATTATTGCATTTTTTATATTGATTCCCTAAAATTCATGTATAGTTATATATGTACAGGGCTAGTATAAATTCATTGTTCTGCAAGTTGTATGAGAAGAAAAAGGGACTATGTTGATTGATTCTGTTTTCTTGCAGGTAATATATCATTTCATGCAATTTCCCTTGATGCAGAAATAACCCCGCTGACAGATAGAGGTTGTTGTCTCACACAGCGAAGGTTGAGCCAGGCCTTCGGAGAGCAAGGTTATGATATCTTTGAAAGACAAATGAAAAAGTATAAAACCCCAGGTCGCACATTGCCCCAGGTCGTAGATCCCAACAGGTCGCATATCTTCGATTTTCACCTTTGCGACCCTGTGACCCAGCGACCTAGTCGCAAGGTCGCAAGGTCGCATGCCTTCGGTTTTTTCACATTTGCGACCCTGCGACCCAGCGACCTAGTCGCAAGGTCGCAAGGTCGCATGCCTTCAGTTTTTTCACCTTTGCGACCCTGCGACCCAGCGACCTAGTCGCAAGGTCGCAAGGTCGCATGCCTTCGGTTTTTTCACCTTCGCGACCCTGCGACCCAGCGACCTAGTCGCAAGGTCGCAAGGTCGCATGCCTTCGGTTTTTTCACCTTTGCGACCCTGCGACCCAACGACCTAGTCGCAAAGTCGCAAGGTTGCATGCCTTCGGTTTTTACACGATCCGCGACCCTGCGACCCAGCGACCTAGTCGCAAGGTCGCAAGGTCGCACCTTAGCAATTTTCTTACAACTTGCGACCCCGCGACCCAGTCAAGTCGCAGGCCGCCACGGCAAGCCCAGGTCGCAGGTCGCAATGAAAGCCTAGGTCGCAAGTCGCAAAAGGAATGGGTCGCAAGGCAACCCAACGGCCGGGAAGGTGAACAGTCAAGGAAGCCCAACGGGCAGTTTTCGTATTATAAAATACTCCTTCGGGAGCTTGTAAAAGGGCTTTTCCTTTTGGAAACTGAAGAACTACATGGCATTGTATTGAAGGATTGTACCCTTACGCATCTGAATATAGAGATACTTGTTAAAACACCCTATGGTTATGATGTGTTTTGCTGTGCAAACACTGTGTGTATTCCTTGTACAGTTTCAGAACATCCTATGATTAATGAAGCTACACTCTTTATGTCATCCTTTATGCGTCATGGCTATCTGTGTTGTATCAATGATGTTTATTTTATCATCTGTTCTAATAATGAATGTTAATGAACTATTTTGTTAGCATTTCGTTTCATCTTTCAGAAGTAAAAGGATATCTCATCATAAAGGACTATTCCTTTTGTGGTGAGAATACCTTATAAGCATTACCCCCAAAAGATGTGTTGCTAATGACATCTCTTGAGGTGTACATGCTTTATTCATAATCTTGCTACGCATAATGTTTGATTCGGGTCTAATACATCAATCCTGTATTCTGTATCACGTGAATAAGTGTATGTCCGCTGGTTCAATCAGGTTCTTTTGAGACCTAAGGGAAGGCGTCTTAAGCGGTAGCCGGACCCACACCTCGGACGGGATCCCTACTCCAAACGGTTCAAGGTCTAATTGGGACTTTCTACCGGGGAGATCCCCTGCTGTTGGCCGGACAAATTTTCCCGTCAACAGCCTCGTAACAGATGAAAGCACTGTGGTAAAATGTTGATGAACCAAGGGTCAACGTATAAAAGAACGGAATTGTGAGCAGAAGCAGAACTGTGAAGGAACAGTAAAGGTGGGTTTCTGGTTTTGATCGCACTGCCTTCATAGGGTGAGCGGTATTCAAGAATTTGGAGCGATCCCATACACTGGGTGACGTGTGTCCCTGAGCGATTTCAGAAAACCACTCTCATCGCGCATTATCGTTCGTGCATCTAAGCCAAGCGGTATCTGTCGGATCAGTGTTGGCTACGCGATAAGTTATTAACTCTCGATTGAAGAAATGCATTAACAAATGGGCTCCACGGAATGTGTATGTATTATAATATGCATCGGGGTTGATAGATGTTGCATGGTTCACTTTATAATATAGAGCATTGTGATATGATTGATATATATATTATACGATAAGGTGCATATGAATGGTTGATGTAATGTGAGGGCCCGGATACGAAATATGCTGATATGGTGGGGTTATTAAAGTATTTGCATATGGGTGAGGCCCCCCTACATAACTTGCACATATAGTGTGCCACACTTCATCAGCTTACGAATCCCGGATTGATAAATTAATGTAGCAATTTAGGACACACTAAATTGACCAAACATGAAGATGCGGACCTGATGGGCTTATAAACTGTGATTCATACATGCTTAAGTTCCGACATCAAAATAGGCCATCGCATCGGAAAGACGCAGAACATCGAAGCACTATATTGAAAGCTACGATTGCAATGATCGCATCAAGTCCTTCACAAATGCATTAATTGCAATCGGAAATATTCGAAGGGTGATACATCGCATCAGAGCGATTCATCGCATCAGCATTTCAAAGTGAACAGTGATTGATCGCATCGAAGGTGAAATAGTATCGACAAACTCAAAGTCCCGATTGCGACTTAGCGATTGGATGAGAGCTGTTAGATTCACTGAGGGGTAGACAACGGAGATGATTCGACTGACTATATGGTGGGCCTTTGCTAATCTAATTGGCGGAAATCAAAAGACCAAATCGCAAGAGCTTTGTGAATGTTGCGATTGCGATTGAAATAAATGAGCGGAGTGTAGCTGGCATGTGGGGTTCATTCAAAGGATAAGACTAATAACATGTTTGCTCCAATTTAATTAATCCAAAGCTAAAGAGGAAAGGAAAGCACCACGACACACACACACACACACACACACATATATATATATATGCAAAACGATACATACATATTTCCAATATGTGGAAAGTAAAGCACCGCATCGGAGAATAGAGCAAGTTCAGCGAGTGGGCCCGTAAGGGCATTTTATGTATTAAAATGTTTTATTATTTGTATAACGTCGAAAGTTGAATTGCACAGTTACATGTATGTCACATTTACACCACGGTAGAGAACAAGAGAGCTAGCAGAGCTGAAAAAGACAACCACAGTCAAAGAAAAGACAAATGCGCAGCGATCCAAAAGGCTAAATGAGTTGAGCTGGAGTTCTCATTGTATTTGAATATAAATGTTTTAATTGATTTATATTGTTGTGATACATTGGCAAGTCTCCGGAAGAAAAAAAAAATCCCACTGTAATATTAAAATTAATACATACAACTATATTTTTCTGAGTGAGTTGGAAAAGAAATGAGAAGGCAGAGGGCTAAGAGGTATGGCTATTCATTTCGAATTCCCTGAGGAATACAAACAGTAATAAGAAAATATCTATAAATAATATCATCTTGATATGCATAGAGAGGTTAGATAGAGTGAAGATAGAGAATGCAGAGTATGGAAAATTGAGGCAGAGAAGATAAGGAAGAGAGGAGCAGAAAGAGATGCTGCAGAACAGAGCTAATATCTGAGGTAAATTAGTAAACATTTCTTTTAATAAATTGAGGAAGATGGAGCTTCCCTATCAATTTGAAGCTTCATAGTTGTCAGTTGTAGCTGACTGAGGTTGGAGCCTCATGTAGGTTGGTGCCTGCAGAAAAATAGTGGTGAGAGGGAGTTGGAGCTTGCCTTTGCATCACAACAATAATAAGATGTGGTTTTATCCCTTTATGGGTTTCCACTTATATCTGTTGTCTCTATGTGTGTTGCCTATGTGTTGAAATGATCTACCCAATCTGCTTAATGTTTGCTGCTCTCATAATAAGTTTGGTGTCACATTAATTTAATACTTGCTGCAACATATTAAGTTTGTTCACATATTAAAGTTGGTTATAAAATTAAGTAGTAAATAAGTTGATGAAAATTTTAAAAAGCTTATGTATGTGTTAAACTGATTCCCCCCGCGCTTAGTTTAACTAAGGATTCAACAATTGGTATCAGAGCCAAGTTCCTTTGTACCAGTTTAACCACTGAAAGGAGATCCTAGGTCCCTAGGATGGCTAGTCAAGAAGGAAGCTCAACCAATAGAGCCCCTTTTTTCACTGGTGCTAATTATGCCTTCTGGAAAATCAGAATGAGAGCATACATAATGTCTCTAGGAATAGAGGTTTGGGTTGCTATGGAATTTGGATATGCCCCAAAGGCAACTGACCTAGAGAGAGAAGCCCCAAAGGCAACTGACTTTGCAGACCTATGCAATGAACATGGGATAAAGCAACAATTTACTATTGCATGGACACATCAGCAGAATGGAGTAGCAGAGAGACAAAATAGGACTATACAACAAATAGCCAGAGCCATGATGCAAGAGATTAATATTCCTTAAACCTTCTGGGCAGAAGCAGTACACACAGCGGTGTATATCCTAAACAAAGCTCATTTAAGGCCAAGCAGTGACAAGACTCCCTATGAACTTTAGCATGGTAAACCAGCTTCAATCAAGCACTTTAGAATCTTTGGAAGCAAGTGTTACATAAAGAATAATGATGAAAATCTTGGGAAATATGATGCAAGAGTAGATGAAGGGATATTTCTAGGATATGCATCCAAGAGTAAAGGGTACAGGTGCTACAACAAGACTCTTAGAAAAATTGTAGAAAGCATTGATGTAAGATTTGATGAAGAACTTCCTAACAAGACAAAAAGTACAGACTGCAGCAGTCCTTCAAACAATCATGAAGAAGAAAACCAAGATGATTGATGACGCGGCAGCAGCACTAGAATTAAATTTAATACCAAACCGGAACTTATTAAACCCACAAGCGTTCCTTGTTTCTATCGGAACCGAAGTCTTTTAACTAAAATGCCAATCCAATCTAAACCTTTTTATAAGTCTTTGAATGCTTTATAAAATGGTTCTGATGCGATATAACTGCCCTTATCGCAATCAAAGATTATGCAATTCTATAACATATATATATATATATATATATATATATTGTCGTAACTTTAAACATACTCACAAATCAGAAATGGCCAAGCCCTTTAACTATTGATTGCAAATCGCAAAAATGAGATTCCACTTACCTAACGCCCATTCCATAATGCGATGCGATGGTTATTGAAGATCGCAGATCGCAATTTCAACTGTGGACTTCACAAATCGCACTTTTCACTTTTGCCTTTGATTCTCCAAATCTGCGATGCGATATCCGGACCCGATCTCCTTTTAAACTGTTCTATAACTGATCGCATCCGTCTATTGTCTATCGATGCAATTTGTAAACTCCTTCCTAATACAATGTGATGGTCTTACCGGACCCGATGGATCTTAAAACAATCAAAATATATTATAAATCCGTTCCAAAGTTCTGAAGGGGTTTATTTCACAATTTTTCTGTGTTAATGACTTTCATACACACAGACTCAACTATTTCAGATTTGTTTCAACACAACAATCTTTGCAATTAAAATAAAACGCAGATCACAGCCACTTCAACAATTACAAAGGAAACAACTGAATCAATCGTTTATACTCACAATACATCCATAGATATAACAACGATTTTATTCATAATACAAGAAAAACAGAATTTGCCTTGGTGAGTTTACAAAAGAAAATCTTTGTTACAAAACACAATCCTCACTGCATTCTGAGCTCTCGCTCCACACTACTAACTACACTAATTATCTCTCTCCCTTAAGAATATCTCCTCTCCTCATCTTATCAATATCTTTATTATTAGCTAATTCTTCTAATCACTCAATCTTCCAAATTTGGAAATTTAACAACAATCCCCTATCTATTAGCTCTCGCACACACCTATATTAACAAATCTTATCCCTAATCTAAAATAAGGCAATCTCACACTTATTACAATAACAACTATTTGAGAAGTTTATCCTTCTCGGTAATCCCGAATTTGACCAAACAGTCAATGAATTTTACTGTGATTAGCCACAACATGTGGACAATCCTCCACATTGCTGGCTAACTCCGATGCTCCTGCATCAGACTCCCGGGGAAGAAAAAAATTTTCCTTCAGATTTTCTTGGTTGATTCTGTATCTCTGCAATTCAGCTACTGTCAACCAACTGGAATCTTCCATTGGCTACTCTTTCCACTTGACAAGATACTGAAAATATGTCTGCCCTCGAGTTTTCTTGGATATTATTTGATCCAAGATAGCTTCAATTTCTTTCTTGGATGTTTTTGGTACCTGTTCCTCCCAATCGACAGTTTGAACTTCATCACTTGTAGCTTCAGTCTGCAACTCTGTTTCTGTCTCTTTAAATGGATATAAGTCTGCAACATTAAAAATGGGGGATATTCCGATTCCTTCCGGCAACTCAATTTCATATGCATTGGCTGAAAATTTCCTTTTGATTTTACAGGGTCCTATCTTTTTCAGTTTCAGCTTATTATAAGTCTTTGTAGGAAATCTCTCTTTCCTCAAATATGCCATGACCAAATCTCCTACCTGAAACTCCTTTTCTCTTCTTTTCAGATCTGCTCTCTGCTTGTATCTTTTGCTGCTTTCCTGCAATTTATCTTTGACTTCTTCCTGTAGCTTCTGCACTTGTTCAGCAAAATCTTCAGCACTTGCACTCCTGGATTCCTATTTTCCCAAGTCTCTTAGCTCATATACTCCTCTCGGATGCATTCCAAAGAAAATTTAAAATGGACTCATTCCAGTGCTTCGGTTTGGTGTATCATTGTAAGCAAATTTAGCTTGAGCTAATGCCAAATCCCACTGTTTGGGATTCTGATGTACCAAACTTCTTAATATATTCCCCAAGCTTTTGTTCACAACTTCAGTTTGTCCATCCGTCTGAGGATGGTAGGCTGAACTAAAACTGAGTTTAGTTCCCAGTTTCTTCCAAAGTGTCCTCCAAAAATGCCCTACAAATTTAGTATCTCGATCTGATACAATGCTTACAGGTAACCCATGCAATCTTACAATCTCTGAAAAGAATAAATTTGCTATGTGTGTTGGATCATTAGTCTTTTTACAAGCAATAAAATGGGCCATTTTTGAAAATATGTCTACAACAACATAAATAGAATCATTTCCTCTCTGAGTTTTTGGTAAACCCAGAACAAAGTCCATACTTACTGCATCCCATGGTCGATCTGATATGGGCAATGGTTGATATAGACCAGTATTCTGACTCTTTCCTTTGGCATATTGACATACCCTGCATTTCTCAACAAACTTTTTAACATCAGTCTGCATTTTAGGCCAATAATAAAAAGCATTCACCTGAGCGAAGGTTTTATCTTGTCCAAAATCACCAGACAATCCTCCATTGTGCTTTTCTTTAATTATATTTTCCCGCATTGAACATTTGGGAATACATAATTTGTTGCTTTTAAATAACAGGCCTCCTTGAATGAGGTAGTCCATCCATTGACTTCTGTTATGGCTCACAGGATTCTGAACTATTATGTAGATGTCTTTAAAATCTTCATCATCCTTGTACATTTCTATCATTTCATCAAAACCTACAACGCCCACTTTAAATTCTTGCAAAAGAAAACTTACCCTGCTCAATGCATCTACCACTTTATTTGATTTACCACTTTTATGCTTTATTACAAAAGTGAAACTTTGCAGAAATTCCACCCATTTAGCATGCTTCTGATTTAACTTTGGCTGATTATTAATAAACTGCAAAGCGTGATTGTATGAATATAAGATGAATTCCCTTGGCAACAAGTAATGCCTCCACTTTTTCAATGCCTGCACAATAGTGTAAAATTCTTTATCATAAGAAGAATATTTTTTCTTCGCATCATTTAACTTCTTGCTAAAATATGCTATCGGCCTTTGCTCTTGGCTTAGCACCGCACCAACTACTTCTCCACTTGCATCGGTTTCCACTTGAAACACTTTCTCAAAATTAGGCAATGCTAGAATTGGCTTTTCTGTTATCTTCTTTTTCAGCAGATTAAAACTCTTATCAGCTGTCTCTGTCCATCGAAATGGCTGATTGACCTCCTTGATTGTCTCAAGGATTGGTGCACAAATTTGACTGAATCCTTTTATAAATTTTCTGTAAAAACTATCAAGTCCATGGAAACTCCTTACCTCGAATACACTTCTGGGAGTAGGCCAGTTTCTGATTGCTAATACCTTCTCCGGATCCATTTTTAAACCTTCTCTGGAAATCACAAATCCAAAATATACCAGCTCCTCTTTCATGAAACTACATTTCTTCAAATTGATTAATAGTTTTTCCTTCTGCAGAGTTTTCAAGACTAACTTCAAGTGTTCCAAATGCTCCTCTTTACTTTTGCTAAAAACCAGAATATCATCAAGGTAAACAACAACAAATTTACTAGTATACTCCTTCAAGACCTTGTTCATTAATCTCATGAATGTACTGGGTGCATTAGTGAGTCCAAAAGGCATCACTAACCACTCATACAGTCCACTATTTGTTTTGAACGTCGTTTTCCATTCATCGCCTTCCCGAATTCTGATCTGATGATATCCGCTTTTTAAAGCTATCTTTGTAAAATACCTGGATCCACTTAAACAGTCCATTAAATCATCCATCATGGGCAAAGGAAATATGTACCTGACAGTTATCTTATTGATAGCTCTGGAATCAGTGCACATGTGCCATTCTCCTCCCTTCTTCGGACTAAGCACCATTGGCACAGCACACGGACTCAGACTTTCTCGAATCAGCCCCTTGTCCATCAGCTCCTGAACTTGTCTTGCAACTTCTGCGTTTTCCTGAGGAGTTAATCTATATGCAGCTTTATTAGGTAGACTTGCTCCTGGTATTAAGTCGATATGATTACTTATACTTCTAATCGGCGGTAATTCATTCGGCAATTCATCCACAATGATGTCCATGTAATTATTTAACACAGATTGAATTTCTTCAGGCAAATCATTTAAATTCGTGAAGGTTAAAATTACCTTCGGCCTCCCCACAATAGCGAAATGCAGCTCCTCGCTTTTGTCAACCTCCTGTAGCAGTTCTTTGCCACTCATCAACATAATGCTATTTTCAGACAGTTCTTTATCAGCATCATTCTTCACTGGTAGCAACGTATGTTTAATTCCGTCCTTCTCTATGGTATATGTATTCTTTCTCCCATCATGAATCGCCTTCCGGTCAAATTGCCATGGCCTTCCCAATAACACATGACATACATCCATGGGCATTATGTCACATAAGATCACGTCTTTGTATGTGCCGATCTGCATTTCCACATTACACTGCTCTGTCACGATAACTTGATGACCCTTCTGAAGCCAAGATACTTTGTAAGGTGCAGGATGAGATTTCCTTGTTAACCCAAGCTTTTCCACCATCTTTGTAGACACAAGATTGTCAGTACTCCCGCTATCAATTATAACCTTACAACACTTACCCTTCGATTTGCATGTAGTTCTGAACAAGTTCTTCCTTTGCGCAGGTTCTCCAATCTCTTTTTCTGATCTCAACAAAGTTCTTCTAAGCAGCAATGATTCACCTTCCTCAGGTGGTTCTTCCTTCTCTACAAGTCGAGGTGGTTCCGGCTCTGCCTCAACCACATTTTCACCCCTCTGGCTTGCTGATTTGTTATGAGGACAGTCCCGCGGCATATGTCCCCATTCTCCACAAGTATAACACCTAACATCTCTGCCTCGCCCTCTTCCTCTAGGCGCGAATCTTCCTCTACTAGATTCACCCATTTGTGGTGATATGCCACTTGAACTTCCTATTTCATGTTGATGCTGTGTTCCTCTAGATCTGCCAGATCCTCTACCTCTTGTTGAACTCTTTCCTCTGTTCCTTTGACTCTGTTTCCTCAATATTTTCTCCTCTACTTTCAGGCTTGCTTGATAGGCATCCTCAATAGTTTTCAAACTTATCAGGCTAATTTCATCTTGTATTTCATACCTTAGCCCATTAACATATCTAGCCACTTTCTCCAAATCATCTTCTACAAGCCCTGTTCTGATACTTAACCTGTAGAATTCTTCTGTATACTCTTTAACAGACATTCCTTTTTGCTTCAGGTTTTGCATATGTTTAAAAAGATTCAAATGATAGTCTTTAGGAAACAACTTGGCTTTCATTTTACTTACCATTTTGACCCACTGCTTGATCTTAGATTTCCCTTTTCTCGTTCTTGATGTCTGTACCTCGTCCCACCAGATGGCTGCATGACCCTTTAATCTAGTGACAGCAAACTTCACCTTCTTATTTTCCTCAACCTCTTCATAGTCGAAGTATTGATCTATGGATCCGATCCAATCCATGAGCTCCTCCGCATTCAAACTCCCTTCATACATTGGAATCTCCATCTTAGGTTTACTTCCAACTTTTGCCAACATCTTGACGAATTTGGCATTTTCATTTTCTTCTTCCGCCTCCGCTTCTTCATCAGATTCTTCTGAAGAACTTTCAGCTCCCTCATCAGGCGCTCTTCTCTGGGCTGTCTCTATTGTCTCCATTCGTGTACGCAATCTCAGTACTTCTTCTATCAAAACTGCATTTGGTTCTGGTCTCCCTCGACCAATTCTTCTTCTTGGCGGAATTTTTACTGCAAACACCTGTCTTTAGCTCCGATACCACAAATTGATGACGCAGCAGCAACACTAGAATTAAATTTAATTCCAAACCGAAACTTATTAAACCCACAAGCGTTCCTTGTTTCTATCGGAACCGAAGTCTTTTAACTAAAATGCCAATCTGATCTAAACCTTTTTATAAGTCTTTGAATGCTTTATAAAATGGTTCCGATGCGATATAACTGCCCTTATCGCAATCAAAGATTATGCAATTCTATAACATATTTATATTTATATATATATATATTGCCATAACTTTAAACATACTCACAAATCACAAATGGCCAAGCCATTTAACTGTTGATCACAAATCGCAAAAATGAGATTCCACTTGCCTAACTCTTGTTCCATAATGCGATGCGATGGTTATTGAAGATCGCAGATCGCAATTTCAACTGTGGACTTCACAAATCGCACTTTTCACTTTTGCCTTTGATTCTCCAAATCTGCGATGCGATATCCGGACCCGATCTCCTTTTAAACTGTTCTATAACTGATCGCATCCGTCTATTGTCTATCAATGCAATTTGTAAGCTCCTTCCTAATACAATGCGATGGTCTTACCGGACCCGATGGATCTTAAAACAATCAAAATATATTATAAATCCGTTCCAAAGTTCTGAAGGGGTTTATTTCACAATTTTTCTGTGTTAATGACTTTCATACACACAGACTCAACTATTTCAGATTTGTTTCAACACAACAATCTTTGCAATTAAAATAAAACGCAGATCACAGCCACTTCAACAATTACAAAGGAAACAACTGAATCAATCGTTTATACTCACAATACATCCATAGATATAACAGCGATTTTATTCATAATACAAAAAAAACAGAATTCGCCTTGGTGAGTTTACAAAAGAAAATCTCTGTTACAAAACACAATCCTCACTCCATTCTGAGCTCTCGCTCCACACTACTAACTACACTAATTCTCTCTCTCCCTTAAGAATATCTCCTCTCCTCATCTTATCAATATATTTATTATTAGCTAATTCTTCTAACCACTCAATCTTCCAAATTTGGAAATTTAACAACAATCCCCTATCTATTAGCTCTCGCACACACCTATATTAACAAATATTATCCCTATTCTAAAATAAGGCAATCTCACACTTATTACAATAACAACTATTTGAGAAGTTTATCCTTCTCGGTAATCCCGAATTTGACCAAACAGTCAATGAATTTTACTGTGATTAGCCACAACATGTGGACAATCCTCCACATTGCTGGCTAAATCCGATGCTCCTGCATCAATGATGATGAAACAAGAAAGACAACAGAATATGCAGAGCTGAGCTCAAAAGCCCCCTCAAGATACACTCAAAAGAACCATCCAGAAGATCAGATCATTGGAGACAAGAGTGTAGGAGTCCAGACAAGAAGGCAGCGAACTGAATAGACAGAAGAGGTATACATAGCTATGCTATCACAAATAGAGCCAAAGAAGTTTGAAGAAGCTAGCAAGGACAAGCATTGGGTGAATGCTATGAATGAAGAATTGGATCAAATTGAGAAGAAAAATACCTGGGAATTAGTTCATAGACGCACTGAGAAAAATGTCATAGGCTCAAAATGGGTATTCAAAAATAAAATGAATGAGCAAGGACAAGTAATTAGGAATAAAGCCAGACTTGTTTGCAAAGGATATTCACAAAATGAAGGACTTGATTACGATGAAAATTTTTCCCCTGTAGCCATAATGGAAGCTATCAGAATGTTTTTGGCCTTTGCATGCTACCAAGACTTCAAGGTATATCAAATGGATGTAAAATATACATTTCTGAATGGAGATCTAGAAGAAGAAGTCTACATGGAACAACCAGAAGGTTTCTCTTTAATAGACAAAGAAGACTATGTGTGCAGATTAAAGAAGACTCTATATGGACTGAAACAGGCTCCTCGTGCTTGGTACTCAAGACTGGATAAGTATTTGCAAAAACAAGGCTTTAAGAGAGGTGGAGTAGACAACAATCTATACATAAAAACCCATGGAAATGAACTCCTGATTGTTGTAGTATATGTTGATGACATTATGTTTGGAAGCAACAAAGATGAGCTAGCAAAAGGATTTGCTGAAGACATGAAATCAGAGTTTGAGATGTCTATGATTGGAGAGCTCAGTTTCTACTTAGGACTTCAAATTCAGCAAAAGAACACAGGTACATTCATCTCACAGGAAAAATACTTAAAAGAAATGTTGAAAAAGTTCAAAATGGAGGACTGCAAACCTGTGTCAACTCCCATGATCACGGGATGCAAGCTATGTGTTGATGATGGATCTGCTGATATAGATCAAAGACTCTACAGATCCATGATAGGAAGTCTGTTGTACCTGACAGCATCAAGACTAGACATCATGCTAGTAGTAGGACTTGTGGCTAGATATCAAGCAGCACCCAAACAAAATCACCTTCTAGCAGTCAAAAGAATATTCAGATATCTACAAGGAACTGCACAGTATGGACTTTGGTATCCAAAAGGCAAAAGCTTCACTTTGACAGCATACATAGATGCAGATAGGGCCAGCTGTGTGGATAACAGGAAAAGCAAAAGTGGAGGTGCATTCTATCTAGGAGAAAGTCTGGTGGCATGGCTAAGCAAGAAACAGACATCTATTTCTCTATCTACAACAAAAGCAAAATACATAGCAGCAGCAGCATGTTGCACACAAGTCATGTGGATGAAGCAAACCCTCCAAGACATGAAGGTAAACATTGATGAATCTATCTCTATCAAATGTGATAATACAAGTGCTATAAGCATATCAAAAAATCATGTGCTTCATTCAAAAACTAAACATATTCCAATCAAGTATCATTTTCTCAGAGAACAAGTAGCTCAGAAGGTAGTTAAGCTGGAATATGTGACAACAAAAGAACAAACAATAGATATATTCACCAAACCTCTTGCTAGAGGACCATTTGAGTATTTGAGAGATAGACTAGGGGTAGTATCTATATATGCTACTCTCTGATATGAAGAGAAAGCACCATTTCAAGGGGAGAAGAGAAACGAAAATATCATTCCAGGGGGAGATCAGTCAACAAGAAAAGCATGAAACAGGTCCTCAAGATCAAAGCAACGTGGACGAGATTTAAAAGAACACTGGGAAATGAGCAACCCCTTGCCATTGATGTCAAAGGGGGAGGAAGACCAAGCAAAATAAGAAAGGGTCCTAAAAGGAAAGAAGAGGAAGTGTATTGCCATCAATGCCAAAGGGGGAGACTGTTAGAAGTGTTCTCATTGATGGCAAAGGACAGCAGCAGAAGTAAAGGAGAATACATCAGGTAACATTTACAGGGAGCATGAGAATAACAGAGGGAGAGTTTATTTACAGAGACAGGGCAGCAAAAAGAGAGGCAGAGACAGAGAAAGGAGGCAGCACCAGAAGAGGCAGAGTAGCAGAGGTAGAGGCAGAGAAACAATCGAGCAGCGGAGGCAGAGGCAGGGCCATTAACAAACAGTGAAATGATCAAGCAGATATGGAACCCTGAGGGAAATGGAACCAAGCGTTTAGCAGTAAAAACCCAATGAAGTTGGGTATTAAACATTATGGTAGCGTTGAATTAACATAATAATGAAACAGGCTTCATATATTAAAGCACTGAAGAAATAAGAAATAAACCTTTGAACAGAGTGTATGTATATAAATGTATATAACGAAGGCGCAAAGTAGTTGTTGGAGCGGAACCATGACTATAAGCGGAACCCCGAACATGAACAGCAAATCCGGAGGGCCATAAAACCAGTGGGTTCACGCGTTGGTTGAAGTGGTAAGTGGTATTACCAAAATGAACGTGATATATGTCATTGAAGGACACGTGTCCTCAGGAGGTTTTGTAAAACAACTTTTTTCACATGATTTTGGAGGATTATGCAGCGAGAATTTAAGTTGTGTGATATTGTGTGTTGACCGTTGGATGGGGGTCCAAAGTTGAGTTGGTGCGCGAGAGCAAATTGACCGTCCGATCAAAGGTGAAGGTGCGGGAAGAGAACCAAGGATGTGGGTCCTACTTTCAGAGCTGCGGAGCCAAAGTATTATGTGAATGACTGTGTATTCCGTGCTATGAAAGTTAATAAACAGGCAGAGTTTATAACTTATGTTGATATATATGATGGGCCGAATGCAGGTTGAACTACATGGTAAAGTGTTTACATATAATTTAAATGTGTGGGTTCACTATAAGGTTCATAATAAATTTAACGGGGTCGTTATATATGTCAATATATTATAATTGATATGCAAGTCACCCAAGGAGTGGTACATATGATAGTCAACATATAGTGGTACATTGTGGGCCCGAGAGCTTTTACACGAAGTCGGGGTTTGGTACCTATTGCAATGTTAATATGCTACATGACTAAGGTTATACTGGGAAGCGAAAGCATTAATCAAACTATGGAACTCGAGAGGTTATATATATATATATATATATATATATATATATATATATATATTAGTGCTAGGCTTATGACTAAGTCCAAGACTTAATATAATGTTGACGGAAGATATTGTGTGTGTAGGGTGGGACCCCCCCACATAAAATTCTGAGAATCATAACCCTAGCTGGAGGATACATTAAAGCTGAAGTGGAAGCTTATATATATGCAGCGCATTACATATGTTGTGCTTTATATATAAAGGTCCAAAGCATATATGTTGCGCTTTATTTACAAAAGTCCAAAGCATGTATATGGACAAGGGACCAAAGGTATAATACAAAGCATATGTATTATATTATTGAGCGCGAGATCAAAAGAACCAAAGGTTCTATCACAAACGAAGTACCACATGGTGCGACCCTCACCAATCGCATCGGAGAAAAGTTGGCAGCGAAACATGTTAACAAAATATTGCGATTGCGATGAATATGCGGACCCGATGGGCTTATAAACTGTGATTCATACATGCTTAAGTTCCGACATCAAAATAGGCCATCACATCGGAAAGAAGCAGAACATTGAAGCACTATATTTAAAGTTGCGATTGCGATGATCGCATCGGGTCCTCCGCAAATGCATTAATCGCAATCGGAAATATTCGAAGTGTGATACATCGCATCGGAGCGATTCATCGCATCGACATTTCAAAGTGAACAGTGATTGATCGCATCGGAGGTGAAAGAGTATCGAAAAACTGAAAGTTCTGATTGCGACTTAGCGATTGGATCAGAGCTGTTAGATTCACTGAGGGATACACGGTGGAGATGATTCGACTGACTATATGGTGGGCCTTTGCTAATCGCATCGGCGGAAATCAAAAGACCAAATCGCAGGAGCTTTGTGAATGTTGCGATTGTGATTGAAATAAATGAGTGGAGTGTAGCTGGCATGTGGGGTCCATTCAAAGGATAAGACTAATAACATGTTTGCTCCAAGTTAATTAATCTAAGCTAAAGAGGAAAGGAAAGCACCGCGGCACATATATATATATATATATATATATATATATATATATATGCAAAATGATACATACGTATTTCCAATATGTGGACAGTAAAGCACCGCATCGGAGAATAGAGCAAGTTCAGTGAGTGGGCCCGTAAGGGAATTTTATGTATTAAAATGTTTTATTATTTGTATAACGCCGAGAGTTGAATTTCACAGTTACCTGTATGCAGTAGTTACACCACGGCAGAGAACAGGAGAGCTAGCAGAGCTGAAAAAGATAGACACAATCAAAGAAAAGACAAATGCGCAGCGATCCAAAAGGCTAAATGAGTTGAGCTGGAGTTCTCATTGTATTTGAATATAAATGTTTTAAATGATTTATATTGTTGTGATGCATTGGAAAGTCTCCGGAAGAAAACAAAATTCCCACTGTAATATTAAAATTAGTACATACATCTATATTTTTCTGAGTGAGCTAGAAAAGAAATGAGAAGGCAAAGGGCTAAGAGGTATGGCTATTCATTTCGAATTCCCTGAGGAATACAGACAGTCATAAGAAAATCTCTATAAATAATATCATCTTGATATGCATAGAGAGGTTAGAGAGAGTGAAGATAGAGAATGTAGAGTATGAAAAATTGAGGCAGAGAAGATAAGGAAGAGAGGAGCAGAAAGAGATGCTACAGAACAGAGCTGATATCTTAGGTAAATCAGCAAACATTTCTTCTAATAAATTGAGGAAGTTGGAGCTTCCCTATCAAGTTGGAGCTTGATAGTTGTCAGTTGGAGCCTCCTGTAGGTTAGTGCCTGCAGAAAAACAGTGGTGAGAGGGAGTTGGAGCTTGCCTTTGCATCACAACAATAATAAGATGTGGTTTTCTCCCTTTATGGGTTTCCACTTATATCTGTTGTCTCTATGTGTGTTGCCTATGTGTTGAAATGATCTACCCAATCTGCTTAATGTTTTCTGCTCTCACAATAAGTTTGGTGTCACATTAATTTAATACTCGCTGCAACATATTAAGTCTATTCACATATTAAAGTTGGTTATAAAATTAAGCTGTAAATAAGTTGATGAAAATTTTAAAAAGCTTATGTATGTGTTAAACTGATTCCCCCCCCCCCTCTCTCAGTTTAACTAAGGATTCAACAATTGGTATCAAAGCCAAGTTCCTTTGTACCAGTTTAACCACTGAAAGGAGATCCTAGGTCCCCAGGATGGCTAGTCAAGAAGGAAGCTCAACCAAAAAAGCCCCTTTTTTCACCGGTGCTAATTATGCCTTCTGGAAAATCAGAATGAGAGCATACATAATGTCTCTAGGAATAGAGGTTTGGGCTGCTGTGGAATTTGGATATGCCCCAAAGGCAACTGACCCAGAGAGAGAAGATAAACAAGAATTTGTAGCAAATGCAAAGGCCATGAATGAAATCTTAAGTGGACTCTGTGAGGCTGAATTTATCAAAATAATGCACAGTAGGACTGCCAAAGATATGTGGGATGCTCTTGAGAACATTCATGAGGGAAATAAAAAGGTAAAGACAACCAAAATTCAAGTATATAGAGCTCAGTTTGAAAATTTAAAAATGAATGATGATGAAGATGTTGGCAGCTTCTTCTTAAGAGTTGCAGAAATTGTTAACAATATGAAAGCTCTTGGAGAAACCATGCCAAAAAGTGTAATTGTACAAAATATTCTAAGATCTCTTCCACCCAGTTTTAACCCCAAGGTGTCTTCAATAGAAGAAACAGCTGACTGGGAAACCTTAACCATGAACCAATTACTTGGAAATCTAACAGCCTATGAGATGAGACTCCCATAGAAGAAGCCAAGTGTGAGGGAGGCAACTTTTAAAACAGAAAAGAAGAAAGAAGAAAAGGAAGATATATGCTCTTGCTCTGATGAAGAAGAGGCCAAGTTTGTCAAGAAACTGGACAGAGGCTCAGGTAAATATAAAGGTAAACTTCCATTCAAATGCTTTAACTGTGGAAGAGTTGGACACTATGCTGCTAAGTGTCCTCATAAGAAAGCAAGGAATCAGGCTCATGAATCATAGAAAACTTCATCAGTTCTACGCTACTCAATAGTTCTTACCATATTATGCAAACGGTTTATATTTAAATTAACATGGTTTGTATGGCGAGGGCCAACCCCTGTTCCATAGAACCCATGTGCTAGACCACCGACGGGCCTAGAGTAAAGCGCAAAGGGTTAAGACCATTAACCATGATTAGTAATGGTTAATCCATATCATTAGCACTATTCCATAGATTTAATGCATATTAAGATAAGTGCGGAATTAGCACATTAAGTGTGCTTAATTAGTGCATTAACTACCACTTAAACTTAATGACATGTTAATTGGTGGACCTCCAAATTTGGGGAAACTGTCAATTTTAACTGCAGTTAACTAGTTCAGAGTCGGTTTTAGTGGGAAATTTTGAATAAGCCATAATTTTTGCAATTTTCGACCAATTCAGGCTCAGAAAGAGGCTAGCTAGCCATTTTGAGCCATTTTGGACTCATTGGAGTAGGTTACAGGAGAAATGAGTATTGTAAACAAGTCAATTTGATAATTTGAGCATAGTATAGAGGCACAAGCCATGGAAGCTGGACCAAGGAGATGTAGCCCAAGAGGGGTGAACTCCTTCATCAAATACTTGTGTTAATGTTATGTATGGCGATGCTCTGTAATTTTATTTTTGTTGTTCAGCTCTTGTTTTTATGTTAAATTTCTCACTAAATTGACATGAAAAACACACTTGAGACTTGATAATTTGCAAGAAACCTTGACCCCTTAAGCACACATAAGACATTGAATTGATAATCTGAATGAGTAATTAGCACAGCAACACTAACATACTCCACTTAGATCAATTTTTCATATCAGAGCTCAAGATCCTTAGGTTTTGTTGTGAAAGAAGAGATCTAATTGTTTGCAAGTTTGTGTCATGCTTAGAAGGTTAAAACTCAAAAGAGGAGAAGGGAAGCTGGTTGAGAGCCTTGCAGTTGGGTCAAGAGGAAGAAGGGCAAGGTTGCCAAAGTCTTCAACACCAACAAATCCTCAAGTTGAAGTTGAGTCTTCAGTGAGCATGTCTCATGAAGGAGAACCTATCATGACAGAAGATGAGAGAGCATTCAATAAGGCATTATTTGATATGACTGAGATGGTTAAAGTCCTCTATGAGGAAATGAATGTAAGGATGTAAGGAGAGAGCTCAAGGCCTCCAAGAGGATAGGGTTATATAGGAGGAGGAGGCCATGGAGATGGCAAGAAGCCACCATCCACTCCACCATCATCCTCACCACCATCTTCACCTTCCTCGTCATCATATTAAACTACCACAACTCTTCTGTCTATTCATACACATACTTCCAAAGGAGTTGGTAAATCACCTTTTCTTAAACTTGATGTTAAGTTTGAGCTTCCAATGTATAATGGAGAAGTGAATGCAAAGGTGTTGGATAATTGGACTCGTCAACAACATGTTTATTGCAGAATTCAGAACCTTCAAGAAGATGACATAAAGATTCAATCAGCTACCTTGAGGATGGAGGAATTAACACTTGTATGGTGGGAAGCAAAGACACAAGAGGAGATTAAGAAACATGGTAAGATCTCAATGTCTTGGTTAAATTTTATTGTTTCCATTGAAAGGAAATTCTATCCTCTAGCTTACATGCAAAAAAATATTACGATTTGGAAAAAATTTAGGCAATTGAAAGGTCTAAGTGTGAAAGATTATACTCATGAGTTTAGGAGAAGAGCTCTGATGTTAGGAGTTGATTTGCATAGCCAAGAAAATTTTCTAAAGTACATAGGTGGACTGCATAGTTACCTGAAACATACCATCCTCATGTTCAATCCCACTAGTTTAGATGAGGTTTGTGTGCAAGAAACACACCTTGAGGAAAGGGTTTCAAGTGTAAACAAAAGAAGAATGCATCCATTAAGAAAGAAGGAGAGAAAACCACTTGTACTAATTCTTCCAAAGAGGGTCATGATGAAGCCCATTGTTGGAAACTCCATCTAGAATTGAGGCCTAAGAAATTCAACAATTAGGGGAACAAAAGACAACTGCCAACACACAACAGGATCTTGGATTTGATTCAGGAGATGAGACTAAAATTGCAGCCATGGTCAAAAAGGGAAAATAAGACATAGTAAGTACTAGTTCCTCAAATTGTCACAATAACACTCCAAATGAAGAAGCAATAATAAAGTTGTTTCATGTAAAAGTGATCTCAAAGCATACAAAAATCGACACACAATTTGATAGTGGTCTCAAGCGAACTTAATCTCTGAAGACTTAATCAAGAATTTGAATCTTGAAACCTTACCTCATCATAAGCCATACCCATTGGGTTGGATAACCAAAGATACAAACTTACAAGTTACAAGAAAATGTATTTTCCAGTTTGCAATTACCGCAAATTTTATTGATGAAGTTGAGTTAGATGTTGTACAGCTTGACATGTCTGGAATTGTTTTGGGTAGCCCATATCTTTATGACATGAAAGTTGTCTTCTATCGCCATGAGAACAAGTACCACTTTTTCAAACATGGGGTGGAATATAATGTGAGAGCTTATCGCAAAAATCTAAACCTCTCTTTGGTTAACGCTGGGAAAACGAAGAGACTAGTAAACTCAAGAAAAAACTTTGTACTTCTTATTATCAAACAAAAGAATGATAAGGATTTTGAATCTCTTAAAGGTTCTAATGATAAATTAAAATACATTTTTTTTGATGTGGTAAGTCAGCATGGCGAGATGTTTCAAGAGCCAAAGGGGTTACCTCCCAAGAGGGGAATCCAACATGAGATACAGCTGCAGCAAGATGTTCCACACCCTAACATTGGCATGTATAACATGTCGATAATGGAAAGTGCAGAAATCAAGAATCAAATTGAATAATTGTTGAACAAAGGTATCATTCATCCATCTACCTCGCCATGTGGTTCACCGATTTTATTGGTGCCCAAGAAGGATGGTACATGGCGCATGTGTGTGGATTTCCGTGCACTCAACAAAATCACGATAAAGAATCGTTATCTGCTCCCAAGGATTGATGATTTTCTTGATAAATTGAGGTATGCAAAGTATTTCACTAAGTTAGATTTAAGAACTGGCTATCATCAAGTTAAAATAGTTGAAGAGGACATATGGAAGATCGCATTTAAAACTAAACAAGGTTTGTTTGAGTGGCTTGTTATGCCTTTCGGTCTTTGCAATGCTCCGGCTACTTTCATGAGAGTTATGAATGATGTATTAATACAATTTCTAGATGAGTTTGGAATTATCTACTTAGATGATATTTTTTTATTCAACAAATCACGAGAAGGACATGTCATGCATGTGAACAAGGTGCTTGATGTCTTGAGAAAAGAGCAATTGTTTTTGAAAATGTCGAAATGTGAATTTGGAAAAACTTCTTTAGTGTATTTGGGACACATTGTTGGAGGAGGTGACCTAAAGATAGACCCCTATAAAGTTGAGGTCATTGGAATTGGCCTACACCCAAGTTAGTCACGGAGGTAAGAAGTTCTCTAGGAGCATCACAATATTGGAGGAAATTCATTGCTAATTTTTCCTCTATTGCAGCCCCATTACATGCATTGACAAGTGTTAAGAAAGTCTTCCAGTGGGGAGGAAATCAACAAAAATAATTTGATGTTTTGAAGCAAAAGATCAGTTCAAATCCAATATTAGCATTACCGGACTTGAGATAACCCTTTCATATTGGGGTAGATGCAAGTGTCTATGTCACAGGCGTCGTCCTCTTACAACATGGTAAGCCTATTTCATTCCATTCAGAAATATTTAATGGTGCAATGATAAATTATCCTACATATGACAAGGAGTTGTATGCGTTGGTACAAAGTGTGAAGAAATGGAAACATTATTTGATGGGAAAGGAAACCATCAGTCACACCGATCACCAACCATTGAAATGCTTGCAATCATAAACCAAATTGCATCAGTCAAGGCACATTCGATGGATGGGATTCCTACATCAATTCAACTTGGTTATTAGGTATCAGAAAGGTATATACAACAAGATTGTTAATATGCTTTCTAGGCCTATTATAAATGCAGCTACTTTACTCAAGAATACTTATGTTTTTCATGAAATTTACATTGAACAGTACGCATTTGACAATGAATTTCAAGATGTTTATGCAAAATTGAGTCAAGGGCGCCAAGTTGAGGAAATATATTATCATGTTCACAATAACTTGTTGTATCATTTGGGCAAGATTTGTATTCCACAGGGTGAGAGAGTGAATGTCATAAGGGACACACACACTTCTCTTATTGTGGGACATTTGGGAGTAAGAAAAACAGTGGCAAATCTTCAGATGTATTGTTATTGGTCTCGTATGCTTGAAAGTGTGTCACGTTTTATTAAAGGATGTTCCTTATGTGTAGTCACTAAGCCTAGTAATACGAAGCTAGGATTCTACACACCACTTCCAGTTCCTTCACGTCCATGGGAGAGTATCTCAATGGATTTTGTAGGAGGTCTTCCTTTGTCGAAAATAGGTCATGATTATTTGTTTGTAGTTGTGGATAGGTTCAGAAAAATGTCTATTTTGATGCCATGTAAAAATCAAGTTACAACTGAACAAACAACTCATCTTTCTTTCAAAATGTATGGGTTCATTTTGGGTTGCCTACATCTATTGTACGTGATCGAGATTCTCGATTTGTTGGGAATTTTTGGTCAAGTTTGTGGGACTTTATGGGTGCTAAGTTGAAGAAGAGTACAACCTTTCATCCACAAACAGATCGTCAGACCGAGGTGGTTAATAGAACAATCATTCATCTTCTTAGAGGATATTGCAACAAACATCCTAAGTTGTGGGATGAACAGTTGCATTACATTAAACATGCTTACAAGCATGCCAAACATTCTTCTATTCAAACATCGCCATTTGAGGCATGTCTTGGTTATTTTCCAAAGTCACCATTGGATTTCATCTTTGGGAAAGGTGTAGCTATCGATGGACATAGCGACATATATAAAGCAAAGAAATTCATTGAGCAAATCCAGTTGATTCATTAAACAATGCAAGAGAAACTAGAGAAAATTCAAGGCGAGCACAATGTGAGGCATGACAAACATAGGGTGGATCATAAGTTTCAAGTTGGTGATGAAGTTTGGCTTCACATTAGTAAGGAAAGGCTTCAAGGAGAAGGTAAAAAGATGAAACCAATCCATTATGGTCCTTTAAAAATTCTGGAAAAGATTGGTAACAATGCCTTCAAGCTTGATTTTCCTTCATACATGCAAATTTATTCAGTTGTTAATGTTGAAAATTTGAGATTGTATGAGCCTCCTTTGATTCAAGATCAAGGAGAGAATTTTCAGCTGCCATCTATTGAAGATTTTTCTCCAGATTTCTTTGTTGAGCTACAAAAAGACACCATACTTGACAAGAGGACAAGGACATCGACAAGGGGAAGTGTCGACTATCTTCAAGTGGGGCTTAAAGGAACAAATCCATCAAAGGCCAAATGGATTGAAATTGGGAAGGTGAGGGAATTGTATCCTCACCTGTTCAGCAACTGAATATGACCTTTTGGGTCCAAAAGCTTCTAGTGGGGAGGAATGATCAAGGGCTTAGTTTTATGTAACCTGAACAACCATGTAGTTCTCGCCATTCTGAATCCAGTGCACTTTGTTTCACGAACAATGGTCGTCGTATGCTCTCAAAAATGAATTCTATCTATTTTGCCAAACATGTAAATTTAAAAAAAAAAAGGTAGTCAGATGCCCAGTCAGTAGTCCATAATGTTGACATGCCATGGTGACTGTGCAGGTCAAATTTTTGGCATTTTCTACAGGCGAATGGGAAGCTTCCATTTGGCAGCATGACATTAGTTCGAATGGTTGGTGATTTTTTTAGTTTTTATTGGTTTAATTCAATTCCAATCAGGTGGCGGCATTTGGCAAGACCGGAGCCTGCCACGTGCCCCCCCGAGTTGTATCGTGTGGTATTTTTTTTTGTCGAAGGGCCGGCTGGAGGTCGGGGTTCAACCCCGCAACCTCCCCCATAACACGTGCAACACTTACCATGTACGTTACACAATAGTTCTTACCATACTATGAAAACTGTTTATATTTAAATTAACATAGTTTGCATGGTGGGGGTAGGCAGGGGCCAGCCCTGTTCCATATAACCCATGTGCTAGACCATCAGCGAGGCTAGAGTAAAGCGTGGATGGTTAAGACCATTAACCACGATTATGTAACGGTTAATCCATATCATTAGCACTAATCCAAAGATTTGATGCAGATTAAGATATCTGCGGAATTAGTGCGTTAAGCGCGTTAACTACCACTTAAAAATTAATGATATGTTAATTGGAGGACCTCCAAATTCGAGGAAACTGACAGTTTTAACTACAATTAACTAGTTTAGGGTCAGTTTTAGTGGGAAATTTTGAAGAAGCCATAATTTTTGCAAATTTTCGACCAATTCAGGCTGAAAAAGAGGCTAGCTAGCCATTTTGAGCCATTCTGAACTCATTGAAGCAGGTTACAGGAGCAAAGGAGCATTGTAAATAGGTCAATTTGAAAATTTTAGCATAATATAGAGGCCAGCCACGGAAGCTAGACCAAGGAAATGTAGCCCAGGAGGTGTGAACTCCTTCATCAAATACCTTTGTTAAGGTTATGTATGGTGATGTTCTGTACTTATATTGTTGTTGTTCAACTCTTGTTTTTATGTTAAATTGCTCACTAAATTGACATGATAAACACACATGAGACTTGATAATTTGAAAGAAACCACACATATGGCATTGCATTGATAATCTGAATGAGTAATTAGCACAACAACACTAACATACTCCATTCAGATCAATATGGGTCACATAAGTTAGCACTCAGTAGTTTTTTATCATTCCCTTATATTAAATTTGCAATGTTAATCTACGGGCTTATTATTTATCCCACATGTATTGTAGGAAGGCATTAGGAGGTGGTTATATTGTTTTTTCTGCTCATAAAAATTTGTATGTGAAGTTATAGGATGTATGGAACATGGAGCTCATGCCAATGTTTTCTCTATATGTGCAAATCCATGAGCTCTTGAAAATTTTGGATCCATAATATCCAAAAAAATCAGAAAAGTTGTAATTGTGAAACATCCATATTTGGATTATGCAGGATCTGATAAATCCATATCATCTACATCCAAGTGTATTTAGGATTTGGGACATCCATAAGACATCCAGATATATTTGAGACCCACGATATCCATAAGACATCCAAGTTTAGATATCCAGGACCTCCTAAAAAACTTGGATATTTGATATCTAATAATATTAAAAATTATGCAATATGAAATGCAAATTATGCAATATGAAATGCCCAAATGCTCATATATTCCTAAAATATCCATAAGACATACAGGTCTAGATATATCTGAAATTGGAGACATCCATGAGGCATTCATATATCGAGGACCTCCTAAAAGAACTTGGATATTTGGTATCTAATAATATTAAAAATTATGCATTATGAAATGCCCAAATGTTCATATACTCCTAAAAAATCTAGATATCTAGTATTTGGGAAATATTAGATGTAAGCAATGTGAAAGGTTGGGATGTTGAAAACCCTGTAGAAAATAAAATAAGTAAACAAAATCAAAATAAAATAAATAAAAAATAAAAACCAATATGGAATTAAAGAATAATAAAATGACAATGAAATAAATAAAAAGTAGAATAAAAGGAAATGACTAAATTAAATTAAATAATGAAAACTTGATGGGTACTTTCATTAACGTTGACATTTGGTTGAGAAATGAAAATCAATCTTGACTATAAATCTTTGTGCAATGAGGATGAGAGGTGGTGCATCAGAATATGGATGTTAGACGATATCCAAATGTTTGGATATCTAGATATCCAAAATCCTAAACATCTCAAAAAAATATATATTTGAATCACCTAAATCTAGATGACTTGAAAACAGAACCAAGGGATGCCTTAGCAAAATCATGTGGAATCCACACTAACTAAGAAATATCCCTATTATGACATGTATATTTGGGAGGCACGTCAGCATAGCATGACGATAATACAAAAATCCGAGGACCAACCTTTGTTTCCCAGACTTAGAATGAGAGAGATTTTATATCATCAGAAAGCTCCGGGTGAATAGAAGATGACGATGGCCTTAAAATTGGGAAATAATGAAACTAAAAGAAACAAAATTTTATAACTTACTTGGTGTGTTAAACATAAATTACACACCAATACAAATAATGAATGTAATCAAAAAATAAAAAAGACAAAAACTTACATATCCAATCCAACACTAAAACAAACAAAACTAGAGGAAATTATAATGTCAATATTATCTATCAAAATAATGAACTAAAATAGAAATTGATAAGCTTAAAATAATAAGTAAAAGGAAAATTAATTTGAACTAAAAAAAAAAAATGTGAAATCAAACTTTAGATTTATCATGATTATTACCTGAGTAGAAATGGTTTTGACATGCAATCCACACTTCGGATTTCACTCCTTTTGGCCTATAGTTGTAGAAGTGTCAATAGCACGTTTCAATTCTAAGGAATATAATGCCGAAATATTTGGTTCTTTGGCTAATCGCTCAGCAACTGCATTAGCCTGCCTCCACCCAAGCTCATTCAATTTTGATTCTGATTGCCCCTGAAATATACCAGAGGCGTTACATGTTGTCTCTCCATGGTGCACAAAAAATTATCTCTGTAACTCCAGAAAGCTTTGCCTTTGTTGCACTTTCATCCACACAATCACAGTCCATTTTGTAGTTTTCTACAGCACTCAGGAAGATCCAGTGTTCAATATCTGAATTTGATTTTGTCATAAGATTCAGTTCAATTCCAAGGAAGGGAATAGATGTGCGGGAAAAGTAGATGATTTGATCGTTTACTACTTCCTTTTCTTTCACTCACCTGCCTCTGTTGCAATAGCGTGGAGTTGTTTGATTAATCTGTGTGACCTTATTTAAAAACGAGCTCAAAGCTAAGCTTTAAGGAGGAAACTGGAAGCAAGATCCTCACACCCGCCCAAATTTTTTATTACTGTCTGCATGACCTTGTTAACGAAGAAGCAGTGTTTTAAATGAATTGAAGAAGTGTTTGACAGCGTTTGACAATTGGAACAACGTTTCTGCCAGCGAGCATAAGCAGCGTTTCTGCCAGCCAGCATGAGCAATGTTGAACTGTTCGACCGATCACGGTATATTTTCACTTGAATTCCATCATTTGGAAATGAGATTGCCAATTATTTGAAAGAATGCCATTACTTGAACAGCAAATGCCCGTGGGAGATTATTTTCATATTACAATTATTTGAAAGAATGCCAGTTTTGAAGAATGCCTTTATTTGAAATCTAAAAGAAATTAAAAGTGGACATTTAAAAGGATCTTGTATAGGAGTGATAAGGCATATTTTTTTATGTAATGTCATTGTAATATTTTTTAAATTAATAAGGATTTTGTAATTTGTTGGAGTAATAATGTTATTTGTGATATTTTTGGAGTAATAAGGTGATTTTTTGTAATTTGTTTCTGGAGAGATAAGTGTGACTCAAAGTAATTTTACTTTGAGGGGGGGTAACTTTTTTTTTACCACATTGTGCAAGAGCATCATTGTAAAAGTCAAATTTTGAAAGTTACCTTGTAAATATTTGAGAAATTGACAAGAGCCAGGTGCAAAGCTCAGTCATTTTTCCCCTGTTTCAACGACTATTCGAGGGTCAAGGCCAAGCCCCGATAGATCGTTTTTTGGGCGGTGTGTCGTTTTTTTTTTTTTTTGTGGCGTGTGTCGTGGCGTGACGAGTTGCTCAATTTTTGTGCTTGATTCTTTTGGTGCACTGCTTCAACACTCCAATGTAGAAATTAATTAATCTCTTCTCTGAAACTGATAAGCTAGAAGGAGTGAAATCCTATAAGACATGGCGATGTCTAATTGAAAGCACTCTTATTTTTAATGAATTATGGCATGGAATTTGTGATGGCAACATTAAGCCAAATAAACCAACAGATCCAGCTGCACTTGCAAAATGGGAAATAAAAGATGCCAAGGCATTAGCTCTTATAAAAGCTTCAGTTAGTAATGAAATGTACATACACATTGAGAATTATTCAGATGCATGGGCTGCTTTACATACATTCAAATATCTCTTTGATACACAACCTGAATCAAAGAAAGTTGATCTTCAATTAAAATTGCTTCAACAAAAATTAATTGAAGGTGGTGATGTCCTTGAGTACATTTCACGACTTAAAAACATTAAGCAAGAAATCATCAATGTTGGTTTTCATGTTGTTGATGATAGCTTCTTAACTACAATTTTAATTGCTGGATTGCCATCATCATATACACATTTTTTGGAAACTTTGCAAGTCACTGGCAAGTTAGAGAAGATCAAATTTAATGAAATGACTGACATGTTAGCACAGCATGATAAAAACTTCGAGAAGAAGAAGCAGATTGGGGAAGATGTCTTCCTCACCGAAGCCAGTTCCAGCAACTCCTCAGCTTAAAATTCCAAAAACAAAGGAAAAGGTAATTTTAATCAAAATTAAGCAGCGCAAGGTCGTGGTCGTAGTCAACACAGAAGAAACAACACCAACAGAGGCTCCAATTCAGGCAGAAACAATTTTCAAGGCAGAGACAACAATCAAAACAAAGGATATCAGCAAGGCATAGGACAGAGTCCAGGGAGAGGACAATCTCAAAACAGAGGACAAAGAAGAGGTCGAGGACAGTCTCAAGGCAGAGGACAGTCTCAACGAAGAGGCACCGATTTGAGTCAAATTGTTTGCAGGCGATGTAACAGAGTTGGTCATTATGCAGCAGATTATAGAACTTCTATTGAGAAAATTTCTAAGTTTCATCCAAACTCAGCACAGTTTGCAAATGATGAAGATGATCCTGATAGTTCTAAATATGTTTTCACAAACACAAAAGCAACAGCGTTCCAAGTTTCAAGCTTTCTCCGCAGTGATTATGAAGATGCATGGATTCTTGATACAGGTGCCACTCAACATATGACATTTCAACGAGACTTCTTCTGGAGTTTCAAAGAATGTCATCTGAATTCAATCTATCTTGCTGACAAAACCAAACATACTCCTTCAGGCAAAGGTGTAGTTAAATTTTTTTTACCAGGCATCGGAGAAAGAATGATTTCTAATGTATGGTATGTCCCAACATTCACTCAAAATTTGTTGTCCTTAGTCACAATTCGACAAGAAAATCATACAGTGATTATGGAAGATGGCTCAGTTAAAATCAACTTAGTCAAACAAGACATGCAAATAGTAATGGCAGGTTATGAAGATGGAAAACTATTAAGGATGAAAGGGACGGTTATTCCAAGACATTCTGACTTTGCAGGCGCAGCAAGTACAGAAATTTCACCAATCAGATTATGGCATGTCAGATATGGCCATCTCAACTTTGAAAGTCTCTCTTAGTTACAAAAACAGGGCATGGTTAAAGGGCTTCTAACCTTCAAAAAGGAAAATGCAAAGTGTGAATCTTGCATTTTTGGAAAGCAACATCGAGAGACTTTTCCCACTAGTTCCTGGCGAGCAGACAAACAGTTGCAGTTGGTTCACAGTGATATTTGTGGACCCTTCCCAAATTCACTTGGAAGTTGCAGATATTTTTTACTTTTTATTGACGATTTTAGCAGGATGACATGGGTTTATTTCTTGAAGCAAAAGTCAGAAGCATTTGAAAAGTTCAAAACTTTTCATAAACTTATTGAAAATGAAGTAAAGGAGAAGATTGGCACTCTTTGAACTGATAACGGCGGATAATTCACTTCAAATGAATTCAAAAAGTATTGCATGGAAAATGGAATCAAACGACATCTTACCAATGTCTACACTCCGCAGCAAAATGGGGTAGTAGAACGAATGAATCGTACATTGTTAGGAATGGCGCGATCTATGTTAACTTTCAAAAATTTAAGTCCTTCATATTGGGCTGAAGCAGTTCATATCGCTATCTATTTGAGAAACAGATCTCCCACAGCTTCTTTAGACGGAATCACACCCTATGAGGCATGGTTTGGATTCAAACCACTGGTTAAGCATCTTAGAGTTTTCAGATCTATCTATTATGCCTTAGTTCCCAAGGAAAAACGAACTAAGCTTGATGCACGAAGCTTAAAGTGCACAATGATCGGGTATTCTGATGAGAAGAAAGGGTACTGACTTTTGTCGAATGGAAAATTTATTGTAAGTAGAGATGTGATTTTTGATGAAACTGAGAGCAAGAGTGTTGAAGAAGTTGAAAGTCTTCTTCAAAAGTTAGAAACAAAAACTGATAAAATACATGGAAATTTACAAAGTCAACCAAATTCACCAAGATGGTATGAACTTGAATTTCCTTCATCTGACGATGATTCATTAGCGCCATCCAGGTCTTCTAGCAGTTCATCCAACTCTCCTAGCAGCAGCAATTCTTCTGAAAATGACTCTCCGCCCCCAGAACCTGTTGTTGATCAACAAACATCAGTTTACATCAACCCTCTTTTTAATGATGGTGATTTTTCACAAGCCCAAACCAGTGAGCATCAGTTTCCAAAATGGGCGGTTCAACTTTTGAAATATGTAAGGCCTAATGAACAAAACAAAACAGGAACAAGGGGATTGAAAAAAAATGAAGGCAATTTGCTTTGATAGCAAATGATTTTACTGAACCTTCTTCTTATCAAGAGGCAGTAAAACATAAAGCATGGCAACAAGAAATGGTTGATGACTATCAGGCAGTTCAAGACAACAACACTTGGCAACTTGTTGATTGTCCTCAGCATGTTGAACCTATTGGAGGCAAATGGGTTTATCGAATTAAGTACAAGAAAAATGGTGATATTGACAAGTATAAAGAAATACTTGTTGCTAAAGGTTTTGCGCAGCAGGAAGGGATAGATTATGAGGAAACGTTTGCTCCTACGGCTAAATGGAACACCATCCGCCTCACACTTGCCTTAGCAACTCAACAAGGATGGAAAGTTCATCAAATGGATGTCAAAAGTTCTTTTCTCAGCGGATATTTACAAGAAGAAGTCTACATGACTCAACCACCAGGTTTTGAAATTGAAGGACAAGAACATAAAGTCTGCAAACTGATAAAGGATTTATATGGGTTAAAACAAGCTCCCCAAGCTTGGTATGCCAAAATGGATGAATACCTTCGCAAAGTTGGTTTTCATCGCAGTGACTCTGATGATACCTTGTATGTACGCCAACAAGGTAAAAAATTGGCGATTTTGATTATGTATGTCGATGATTTGATCATCACAGGCAAAAATGATGATCACATTGAATAGGTGAAAAAGGAGTTACATGCAGGTTTTAAGATGACAGATTTGGGACTACTTCAGTACTATCTTGGAGTTGAAGTATTCCAACGTCCACATCAGATCTTCATTTTCCAGAGTAAATATGCAGCAGAAATTCTTTAGCGATTTGGAATGCAGGATTGTAAGCCTATCCTTACCCCTATGGAACAAAACTTAAAACTTTCAAAATTTGAAGGGGGGGAAAAGGTGGACAACACTACTTACAGACAGTTGATTGGCAGCTTGATTTATTTGAAAACCACTCATCCTGATCTATCTTACGCAGTCAGTATTCTTTCACGTGTTATGCAGGAACCACTAGACAGCCATTGGAATGCAGCCAAAAGAGTTCTTCGATATATCCAAGGAACAAAAGATTTTGGTCTTCTTTACAAAAAGACTAAAAATTTTGTACTTGGTGGATTTTCATATGTCGACTTTGTTGGTAGTATTGATGACAGGGCATCAACCTCAGGTTACTTAATGAACATGGGGTCAGCTGCAGTTTCCTGGAGTTGCAAGAAGCAAGCTACAGTGGCCACTTCTTTAGCCGAAGCAGAGTACATTTCAGCTTGGGAAGCAGCATGTGAGATTGTTTGGTTACGTAGAATTTTACAGGACTTGGGAATTCCTCCAGCAGAAGCTACTTCATTATTCATCGACAATCAGTCAGCAATAAAGCTTGCCAAGAATCCAATTTTTCATTCAAAGACAAAGCATGTGGACACCAAATATCATCATATCAGATCTCTCATTGAAAAGGACGTCATCAATCCAGTGTACTGTCCTTTGGAAGATCAGACCTCCGACATTTTCACGAAACCTCTTGGCAGAATAAAATTTACTAAGTTCAGGGATGAACTTGGTATATGTTGTAATGTATCTTTGGATCATAGGGGGGATTGTTAGATGATCCAAAAATAAATATTATCATAGGTTATAAAGTTTGAATAAAATAATTATTAATTTAATATATTAAATTAATAATTATTATTCTAGAATATTTAATAAATATTTGAGATACTTACAAATAGAATTTTGTTATTAAAAATAGGACTCTAGAATAGAGTCGTTTCCTAGGCTCTAAGTTAGGAGTAAAGTTAGTAGAATAGTTAGAAGGTCATTTAATGTAAGTGGACACTTGTTATTTAATAAGTGATCCATAATTAGTGGAAGTTAGGACATTGAGCTTATAAATAGCTCATTGCAAGAGTGTGTTTGTTGTTCGGGTGTAAACTCTTGCATAATTCCAATGTAATTGTTTTTCTGATTAATAAAATTACGTGTCTGATGACACTTCGGCCATTAAAGCTCAAATCCTAAAAAAACCAAAGGTAGTCAATGAATAGATATTAAACACACAAAATTATGCATTAAAAATAAAAATAAAAATTGGAAGTGGCCTCCTTTTCTTTTACTTAACTAAGTGAAATAAAAGGGGTAAAATAAAAGGGGTAGTTGTGGCCACAACGGTTACCTCCATGTGTACCTTGCATGTGTTCCCTAGGTAAATTGCACTCCTTTTCATATGTGGAGCTCTTTTAGAACTTTTGGCCACTCTTGGCGGTATTATTAAAATATTTAATCTTCTAATCCCAAATATTTTTTCCCAAAAATAAATCATACTTTCTATTTTAGTAAAATTAAAAGTACATTCCAAAGGTGGTATATCCACATCAAAATTCAAAAAACCACTCTTCCCTTCCCAAACAAGCTCCCACATATATACCTAGTTTTTGCTTTTACAAAATGTAACATAAACAAAAATTGTGGTTAACAGTGCTATAAAGAAACCTTAGCTAGCATCCTAACAGAGAAAAAATTATAAATGTAAATATTATTGTTATATGATATGAGTGTTAGGTCCTTATATCACTAGTATAGTCCCTTATTATTGTTAGTGTAAACCCCTTATTGTTATTATTGTACCCTTATAACCCCCATTTTGTTATTATTGTGCCCTTAAATTATTATTGTTAGGTCGACTAGGATTACATTGTGGCCCACTAGGATTACATTATGACCCCATGGGCTCCTATATATAGAAAGGAGGTTTTGTAAATTGTATCATCCAAGAATTGTTCATTCATGTAATGTATTGGAGGTTGCCCCCTCGAAGTGTCTTATTTCTAAGGCGTTGATATCTCTTTTCTTCTCTTTTTGGAGCTAGTTTCACAACATTTGGTATTAGAGCTTTGGATTCTAGGGTTTCGCTGCTCCAAACAGGTCATCGTGGCATTTTCACTATAACTTTTTTTCTACGAAGTTTCAGAAGCTGAAATTTTTAGGGTACGAAGCCGAAATCTTGAGGAATATTGTCTAAAAATTTTAGAGCTTGGTTCACAATATTTTCGGAGATATGATCTGTGGAAGTTAGGTTTTTTTTCAGGCTCCTAAACAGGTCATCGTGGCATTTGCGCTATAAAAAAATTTCTACTGAGGTTCAGAATCTGAAATTTTTATGGTGCGAAGTTGAAATCCTAAGGAAACTCGTCAAAAATTTCAGAGCTTGGTTCGCAATATTTTTGGAGATATGATCTGTGGAAGGTAGTGCGTTTTCAGGCTCCCGAATTTCATCTCAAAGAGGTGATCGTGGGAAAATTTCAATAACTCTCTCTCTCTGAGCATCGGATTGGAGTGCCATAAAAATTGGTCGCAAGTACACAGACTGTAGTTTCTTGGCTATAAATTTCAGAGGCGAAGGATGAAACAGTGACACGTGGAAAGCCGTACAAGTTCGCTATATTGAACAAGTCCATAATTAGGTCATTGTGGGAGATTGGACATAAATTTGTCTTGGAGAATCCAAATCAAGTCAGACCTGTGGCATTCAAAAGAGAATTTAGAGGGCGACTTCAGTGCTTAATTTCAGATATTGAAGAGCCGCAATCACAGAGATAATCCAATTTCAATATCGTGCTCCTCAAAAGCAAGTAAAAGGTGTGTAATTTTTTTCCGAATTGCATAAGTCATGTTTGAAGAATCAAGTTGAATTGATTGCAAGGGCATATTGTAGAATAGATATCAGTATTGGATTATAAAATGGCCCCTAAAAAGAATTCAACACCCACTAAGCCTTTGGAAAACTCTACTATGACTCATGAAGACGAAGAATGGCAACATGACATATCAAAATTACAAGAGCAAGTGCAACAAATTTCGCACTCGCAAAGAGCAACAAAAAATGACATGGAAGTTTTGAAGAAAGGCGTGGAAACTAATATGGATGGTTTGAAGAAAGGCGTGGAATCTAAGATAGATGGCATGGAATCTAAGATAGATGGCATGGAGGCTGGCATGGAATCTAAGATGGATGACATGGAAGCTAAGATCGATGAGAAAATGGAAAACATGAAGAATGTTCTAAAAGCGGACATGGAAGGTTTGACAAAGTTGATACAAGAAACATTTCCTAATGGTGAAAAGATAGTAGAAGAACCTCATGATGAGAACGAAATAAATGTTAATCGTGATTTCATAAACTCTAATGTTGGCGGGAAGAACCACCATATTCCAAAGATGGATATGAGGAAGTTTGATGGAAAGGATCCTGTAACATGGATACTACAGATGGAGCGATATTTTGATCTCCATAATGTGCAAAACACACAAAAGGTACGCATTGCAACTTTACATTTAGAAAAAAATACATTTGTATGGTATCGATGGCTTTGCTCCCGTAAAAAAATTGTCACTTGGTCGATTTTTACGGAGGAAATGATAGCACATTATGAGGATACAAAGAGCAACACCTTCTTTACCCAATTGATAAATCTCAAACAAAAGGGTTTAGTGGGGCAGCACATTGAGGACTTCCAAAAATTGAATATAAGGGTGACTGATATTCCAGAGGGACACATGATTGATCTCTTCCTAGGCACTTTAAAGGATAAGATCCAACATGAAGTTTGCGTTTTGGAACCTGATTCATTGGAGAAGGCATTCAGGTTGGCAAGAAAAGTTGAATGTAAAATTATGGCGACAAGGAAGCCTACCACTCAATTCTATAAAGAAGGAAGTGTTTCTACGCGTAGATTTCCACAACCTACAAGGTTGACACCAAAAAAATTGGAAGAAAAAAGACAAAAGGGCTTTGCTACGGTTGTGATAGCAAATACACTAAAGGTCATAAGTGTGCTGAAAAGAAATTATTTTACATAGATTGTGAAGAAGAAGAAGAAAATGAAAAAGAAGAGGATATACACCAGGAACCAGCCATAGAAGAGGAAGAAATGAATCCGACCATATCATGTAATGCACTGGCTAGAATTACCACTCCTAAAACTCTCAAGATAGTAGGACAGATCAAGAAGAAAAGGGTAATAGTGTTGATTGATTCGGGTAGCACCCATAATTTTATTCATTGTAAGGTAGCCAAGGAATTAAATTGTTTCCTATACCCAGCACCAGAATGTCAAGTGATGGTTGCAAATGGAGGAACTATAAATTGCTCTGGGAAATGCCATAATATCGAGCTAACCATGGGGGAATATGTATTGACTAGTCCAATGCTTTCCATTCCTATGGGAGGTGTTGATGTTGTACTAGGAGTACAATGGTTACAATCTTTGGGGATGGTAGCTTTTAATTTTCAAGAACTTTTCTTGAATTTTTTTTCAGAAGGAAAGGAAGTTGAATTATGAGGTATTGCAGGGAAGCCAGGAAGGATAATAAGCTCTAATGTCATGACAAAGCTTCTAAAGAAAGAACAACGAGGCGTAATTGCACAATTATGCTCACTAGAAGTTCCGACATCAAAATCATCTATTTCTGCGGATCTCCAACAAGTCTTGGACAATCATTCCAAGGTGTTTGAAACTCCCAAAGGACTCCCACCTATTCGTGATCATGATCATGCTATTCATTTGATTCCAGGAAGTGTTCCTCCAAACATCGAGCCTTATAGATATCCTTACTTCCAAAAGAGAGAATTTGAACGTATGATTGCAGAAATGTTAGAGGCGGGTATAATTCAACCTAGTCAAAGTTCTTTCTCTGCTCCTGTAGTATTGGTACACACGAAGGATGGATCATGGCGAATGTGTCCGGATTATAGGGAGCTCAATAAGCTCACCATTAAAGATAAATTTCCCATTCCTGTGATTGATGAATTATTGGATGAATTACATGGAGCAATTTATTTTACCAAGTTGGATCTTCGTTCAGGATGTCATCAAATTAGAATGAAGACTGAATATATTCCAAAAGCAACATTTCGAACTCATGAGGGTCATTATGAATTTTTGGTCATGCCTTTTGGCCTTACCAATGCACCTTCTACATTTCAAGGGTTGATGAATTCCATTTTCAAACCCTTCCTTAGAAAATTTGTGATAGTATTTTTTGATGATATACTAATCTACAGCGGGTCTTGGAAGGATCATGTTGAACATGTTGACAGGGTGCTCAAACTATTGCAGGAGAAACAATTATATGCAAAAACATCCAAATGTTTCTTTGGAGTACAAGAGGTGGAATATCTAGGTCATATTGTATCTCACGAGGGTGTTAAAGTAGACCCTAACAAAATTAAAGACATTAAGGACTGGAAAGTCCCCACAACCATAAAGCGATTGCGAGGATTTCTCGGGTTAACAGGGTATTATCGCAAGTTTGTTAAGAATTATGGGAGAATAGCAGCACCTCTAACAACATTATTGAAGAAAGATGCATTTTCATGGACTCCTGAAGCAACTAAGGCTTTTGAACATCTTAAAGAGGCAATGTGCCTAACACTGGTCTTAGCTACGCTAGACTTCACAAAAACCTTTATTGTGGAATTTGATGCCTCGGGAAATGGAATTGGTGTTGTTTTAATGCAAGAAGGAAGACCCATTGCTTTTGAAAGTCGTCCAATCAAAGGAAAGTATTTACATAAACCTATTTATGAGAAGGAAATGTTAGCAATACTGCATGCACTAAAGAAATGGAGAACTTACCTAATGGGAAGACACTTCAAGATAAAAACTGATCATGATAGTCTTAAACACTTTTTGGAACAAAGACTATCTTCAGAAGAGCAGCAAAAATGGGTCACAAAGATGTTGGGTTATGACTTTGAAATAATCTACAAAAAAGGAAAGCCTAATGTTGTTGCAGATGCACTCTCAAGAAAGAATGAAGAGGTGGAAGCATTGCTTTGTGCCATTTCTATTATCCAACCAGATTGGATAACCGAAGCGAGAGATGAATGGAAGAAGGACAAAGATGTATGGACACTCATTCAAAAGTTGCAGCAAGATCCTAGTACATCTGATACATTTAGTTGGAAAAATGATTCCTTATGGTACAAAGATCGCTTATATCTTTGTAAGAATTCCCAACTAAAACAAAATATTCTTATGGAATTGCACACTTCTCCTTTAGGAGGACACTTAGGATTTTTAAAAACTTACCACAGGGTGAAGAAAGAATTTTTTTGGGATGGCCTTAAATCTAATATTCAAAAGTTTGTGGTGGAATGTTTGGTTTTCCAGCAGAATAAATTTGAGACAATTAAGACCCGGGACTTCTACAACCTTTATCCATTCCAAGTCAACGTTGGGAGGAGATTTCAATGGATTTTATCACGGGTTTACCTAAGTCCGAAGGAAAGAGTGTCATCATGGTGGTAGTTGATAGACTTACCAAGTATGCACACTTTTGTGCATTATCTCATCCATTTAAAGCAAGTACGGTTGCTACTACATTTATGGACAGAATTCAAAAGCTACATGGAAGCCCAAGGGTTATTGTGAGCGACAGAGATCCCATTTTTACTGGAAATTTTTGGACAGAGTTATTTTCTTGTTTGAGTACTCAATTAGCTCATAGCTCATCTTATCATCCTCAATCTGATGGTCAAACTGAGATAGTAAATAAATGTTTGGAAGGATATCTTCGTTGTTTTGTATCTGATAAACAAACACAATGGGTCAAGTGGTTACCTCTCGCTGAATGGTGGTATAACACTTCCTCCCATACTGCAGCAAAAATGACCCCATTTATGGCACTTTATGGATATCATCCACCATCCATCACATCATATTTAAGAGAAAATTCGAAGGTTCAAGCAGTGGAAGATCACATCGAGCATCAGCAAGAAGTTTTCCAACTCTTAAAGGATAACCTGAATTTGGCACAAAATCGAATGAAACAACAAGCAGATCAACATCGCAGCGAGAGAAGTTTTGATGTAGGAGATTGGGTATTTTTACGGCTACAACCATACAAACCAATGTCCCTCAAGCAAGCTAAGAAGGATAATAAATTATCGCCAAAGTACTATGGTCCTTACAAGGTGTTGCAAAATATTGGTACTATGGCATACAAATTGGAGCTTCCTGCTTCTTCGCAAGTACATCTAGTTTTCCATGTTTCATGCTTAAAGAAGGTTATAGGTGAAAATCTTCCAGTTCAAACAATATTGCCAGAACTTGATGAGGAAGGAAAAATCATATTGGAACCTGAAGCGGTCACAGAAACAAGAACTCGACAGCTACAGAATCGATCAATTTCAGAGTATCTCATCAAGTGGAAGAACTTACCCACTGAAGATTCTACATGGGAGGATGAGAATTTTATACAGAAGCACCCGGAGCTACTCAAGTGTTGAGGACAACACTTTTTTGAAGGAGAGGGGCATGTTAGGTCCCTATATCACTAGTATAGCCCCTTATTATTGTTAGTATAAACCCCTTATTGTTATTATTGTACCCTTGTAACCCCCATTTTGTTATTATTGTGCCCTTAAATTATTATTGTTAGGTCGGCTAGGATTACATTGTGGCCCACTAGGATCACATTATGGACCCATGGACTCCTATATATAGAAAGGAGGTTTTGTAAATTGTATCATCCAAGAATTTTTCATTCATGTAATGTATTGGAGGTTGCCCCCTCGAAGTGGTTTATTTCTAAGGTGTTGATATCTCTTTTCTTCTCTTTTTGGAGCTGGTTTCACAACAATGAGAAAATTATCCTTGAATTATTCTAGGATAACAAATTTTGGAGGAAGATTAAGATCCTCTTTCAAACGTGCATCAACCAAGGTTTTGTGCTCTCTATAAATATTTAGAAAACATATATCATGAAATGTATTGAGTATCTCCTTTAGTTTATTGTCTAAGGCCTCAAGACCTGAACTAAAAACCTACATTGAGCATTGCATCCAATTTATAACCAAAGTGGAATCCCCAAAAAATGAAGTCTTTAAATATTTTTTGAGATAACATATTTAAGTAAATAAACAAAGCTTTGATTTCATCCATGTTATTAGTGTTGGCCCCAATTATTGATTTATTATAATATGATTTCCAATAAGAATATAGCAAATTTATCCAACAACATTGACCCCCCCTCTTGACTAGCTCCATCAAAATAACCCCATGGAAAATATTGGTTGATAATTGGGCCTTTAGAATCATTACGTGCCAAATTAGTGGTGGAACCATTGAGAGGATTGATCTAGGATCATTCTCACATGGCCACCAAATAAGGAGTTATATACTCGTCCTCAAATTCACTTATGTTGAGGGCCACCTAAATTACCCAAGCCACCACCAGTGGTATGGCCTGATACTTTTTCATTGTTGGTCTCTCCAAGAATGACATGTAGCACTCTTATGATGTCAACTGATCATGTAAGTTTAATGAGTTGATTTGGGACTCCATCTTATGCCAAACATGTATTATGGATGGATTTTCCACAAAAATATGAGTAGGGTCTTCATTTGCTTCACGACATAATATACACATACTTGGACCCTCAAATCCACTGTGATGCATCATGGACATGTTAAAACCCCATTTTGTAGCATCCACCAAAATAATAATATGTTTTTCAAAGGTGATTTAGAGCCCCATAACTTTTTATAGCACCAAAATCTTTCAACCTACTCATTCGCTTTCATGGACTGATAACCCAATTTAGCAGTCTAATTTCCCCTACAAGTATTATAAACCCAAACCTACTCATAATCATTGACCTTGATCCTTACCTGAGTAGAAATGGTTTTGACCCCCTCCCCTGTAGATACTTGACCATCACATCTGGAAGATATATGTCTTGGAAGCACCCAATAATAGTGTCTTTTCCAATATGAGTTCCACTTATAGATCTGACCTACCGAGCAAGATGAGCCCCAACTATAGGAAAAACGTAATAAATCACCCTCCAATGATTGGAAGAATTTGAAAGTGTCTTATGACTAAAGTGAATCCAATCCCATATTATCCTTCATGCTATGTATTTATCCATCAAAATATTCCTCCATAAGTTGTCTCTTGTAAGAAAAACCCACAAATATTTTCATGTTAATGCTTTCCCAAAATCCACGATATTTTTGAGACCCCACCTGCCTTGCTCCTTAGGGAGAACTACCCATGACCAGCAAACTAGGACGAGGCTTGTACACTCTATGGAGCCCTTCCATATAGTTGAATTCCACCTTCCAAATTCTATTCAATATGCTTTATGGAATAAATTCCAATAAATGCCAATAAACTTGAATTTTATATGGTATAGATTTAATGAGTACGAGTCACCCACCTTGAGAAAGAAATTTGACTCTCCACTTTTGCATGTAATGACTTCCAACCTGAAATATCATATTTATTTGGCTTGATGAAGCCTAGGCATTTGAACCCTTCATTTAATTGATGATCCTAATGACCAAAAATATCAACGAATTCTCTCTTGGTTCCAATAACCAATTTTGGAAAATATGTAGCTAATTTCTCCAAACTCACCAACACTTGTAAAACTATAGAAAGTTCTGATGATCCTATTAAAACAATCACCTTCAAATATGTATGACAATAGAAAAGAAGGACATAATCCGTAAATAATAGATGAGTAAAAAATGTAGTCCATCCCTTCGAGATCCCATAAATAAGATGTGATTTTTTGGCTTTGATTAGTAGTCTATTATGTCCCACAACAACAAGAAGAAACAAGTATGGAAAGAGGCGACACCCTTGTTGAAGACCTCTTGAAGGCCTAAACAACTTTGAACCTGCACCATTTATTAATATCGAGAAAGAAGAGGACATAATGCACCCCATTATCCAATTCTCAATCTAAAAATCAAACCCAACAATTAATATAAGAATTATTTAAGAATGTTTGAGAAACTCGCTCATATGCTTTTGAAAGATCCAATTTTAATATAGTTATGGGCCTTTCCTCTGCTTTTATTGAGTGGACCCCTTACTGAGCAAAACCAATGGCTTTAGGTATCAATCTTCCTCTTAGAAACTCAAACTTCTCCACATGGACCACTCTTAAGAGCAATGTATTCAAATGAACTGTTATAATTGTGGTGACAAACTTATATATGCAGTTAACAGGGAAATGGGCTAGAAATCCCAAAAATTATTTAGATAGTCTACCTTCGAAATAAGGGCTATAAAAGTATAGTTTCACCTTCTTGGCATTCTTCTTGATTGACGAATCTCTTTAATAACTCTAAGGATATTTTCTCCCACAATGTCATACAATTCCTACAACTTTATAGTCCATCTATTAGGCCTTGGGCTCTTGCCTTTTTGGAATGTTTTGATGCTAGCCAACAATTCCTCTGAATTCATAGGCTAAATAAGTTATCATTATCATCCTCCTCCACAAATCCAGGAAATGCTTCCAGTACCTTGAGCATATAACCTATATATTCATGAATAGGAGCCTTAAAGCATGTGATAGAAGTGTTTGATCCCTAAATTTGTTAGATCCTTGAAACCTTTTGCAATACACCCTTATTTATCTACCGGATTTCAAATAGTATTAAAATTATTTTCATGGTTAGTGTAATTTTGAAGAACTTTGTGTTTCGATCCCTAGTCTCAAAACACAAAGCTTAGTTTTTCAACCTCCACTCCCTTTAATCATCTAATAAGAACATAACCCATTACTTTTGTAATTTTCTAGGATGGGTGATCCACTAAAATCAAATGAGGATAATTCTAATACAATATCCCGAAGTTGTAATGTCCTTTTTTTCCCTCCTATCTCTAGGCGAGGAAACCATCTTTTCTGGAACAACCTCAGGTTAAAAGTTCATGTAAAAAAAAAAAAAAAGACCACAATCAAGGGACATGTATTCTAAATGGAATGTTGGGAAAACCATCCTAGTGGGTGTTCATTTCGGTTATTATGGCTAGGGGAAATTGGCAAAGGCAATGGCTAAGGCTTTGGAAAGGAAAAGTAGCATTTATTGGCATTTATTTGTGAAAATAATGGAAAATAGGAGAAAAGGAAGGTGAAAGGTCACATGTTTCATGTGAGGAGGAAAATGAAGGAAAATAATTGAAAATTGAAGAAATTAGAGGCCTCATTAATAAAAAGGCATATGAGGATCAGTTGGAAAGCTTTTGTGAGCGTTAGCATTTTTTTTTCAGTTTAGTGTTAGAATTAGTCTCAAAGAGGAGAAATCACCAAAGAGGAGAAAAAAATCAAGCAAGGAAAGGAAAAGCAAAGAAGTACAAGGAAAGCAAAGGAAGAAAAGGATCAAGCAAGTTCAATGGGAATACTTGAAGGTAACAGATTGCATGTGTGATTTCCTAGTTGGTTTTGACATGCAATGGTTGTGCATGTTAGTATTTGGTTCTTTTGTTGTCATTGGCATGGATTTTGCCCAGATTCGACAATCGATTTTAGCCTAGCCTTTCCATTTCCAGATAGCCATGGTGTGATGGGATTGTTCTCAGTTTTGAGCTTTGGATTGTTGGATGGTTTTGGAATCTGGGTTGAGGTTGTCTCAGGAAAATTCCTAAAGTCCTAGGAATCCCTTGACCAGCAATAGCAAGATACACGGTAAAGCCTGAGGGTGAAGATGAGAAATTGCTCAAGGATGCTGAAGAAATTTTGAGGCATCAAAGCTTAGTTCGGTTTTTGTGATCTCGGCACTGATTTAGGTGTGATCACAATATGGAGAGGGTGGAGGTGATTTAATCTCTCGATTCCCTTGGTTGTCTTTGGATTGGTTTATCCCATGAGATCCAACATTCATGCTTGGAATATGGCACGAGGGTGATTGGTTGAAGAGATATTTGTCTCACCCAATCTATGGTCGATGGAACGTGGAAGTTCCGAACCTAGTCGGTATTTTCCTCTGTTTAATAAAGCTAAGTTTATTTTTCTTTTGCTAAGGAAATGTATTGGTTATTATGTGGCTTTAATGGTTGTTCTCTAATTTTTATTACCTGGTTATATGTTGGTTATAATCATGGTTTTATCACATATTTTAGTCATGGCTATTTTCATGTTTCACTCATAACTAAATAAATAATGAATACAAGACCTAATTGATGTTAAAACAAATAATGAGAGAAGGTAGCAACCCTTATCATTAAACCTCAAATGAGTTTTAATTCCCTCATGTTCAAACTTGAATTCATGACTTGTAGGTTTCATATTTACCAAGTGTTTGACATAATGTCAGTCTCGGTTGGGGATGGATAGGTCAAGTCTTGGTTCCAGTTTTTGGTTTACAAGCATTGTTTTCATGTCTTTTATGAGTTCTGGAAGTTTCATAGTTTTATAAACATAGGCCTAGCCCCAGTACTGGAAAATAGCCTTTATTATCGCAGTCGCTAGCACAATATTGACATAAAAAGGCCACAGTAACACTGATGCAAGCCTATGGGAGCGATTGGGAACCCATAGTCGCTTAGAGGCCTTGGAAAGGGAGCGACTGGGTCTCTAAGTCGGGAAAAAGGTGAGTTTTCATATGGGTTGGATACCTGGAGAGGTTGGGTTACTCCTGGAGGTCTGGTGGCACATGAGGGAAGTCAGTAAGGTCTTGTTTTGTCGACTCCATTTCCTTAAAGTCATCTAGGAGGTTGAGTCATATCATAGTGATCATCAACTCATGTTTACCCCGCGCAAGACGATGAAAGTGGGTAAATTTGGGAGTCGTTATGGAGTGGTTTCAGAGCAGGTTGTGCTCTCTTTGGGTCATATATGATACCACAGGGTGGTATCAGAGCAGGTTTCATTCTCTTTGGGTAATATCTGATACCACAGGGTGGTATCATAGCATGGTTTAAATACTTCTACTGGATGGGCTAGATGCATGTTGTTATGCATACATTGTCATGATTAGGGTTGGAATGCATGAGATTATGGAGGATATGTCATTATGGTGCTATTGGTATGTTATGATGTTGATGCGTTGGCCGAGATAGAGAAGGAGATGCAAATCATCAAAGTGAGGTTGCAGCAATAGACTTTGGGGTAAGAGAAGATCGTCGTATAGGTATTGTATGTTTGGCATGCAAGTATGTTGGTTAATGATTGCTATAAGCATTAGGGTTGTGTACATGTTTGTCAATTTATGGTTGTCATAGTTACATGCATGATAGATGTTAGTTAATCAGTGTGATCATATGTACCTATGTGGGTTAGTCATGAAGGATAGCAACTTGTTGTTATATGCATTGTGGTCATACACATGATGATTATGGTCATTTTACTTAGGGTCTTGATGTTATATGTATCATGTTAATTTGGATTGGCCTATGCAGATGGTTAGGGTTATGAAATTTAGGTGTGAGTTGATATGCTTTTGATATTGTCTCATAGTAATCTAGACTGACTATGCATATGTGATTGTTATGCATGAATGCTAATTGTTTATGAGTTTATGATGTGAACATGTTAGCTAGCTATTGTTATGGATTTAATGACCTTATTTATGTTGAGTTGATATGTTGAGAAGTTATATTGTGCTAATCTAGAGTGATTTTTCAAACAAGATAGCCTCCCCTGAGATACATTGAGGTACGAGATTGATTATGTCGACTATTTGGTATGATTTTCAATATGTCGTCCACTTGGTGCTTGAATGTTTGATTATGTCATCTATTTGGTGTTTGAGTGTTTGGTGTCTATTATGTCATATATTCGTTGTTTGAATGTTTGAATAGTTGCATGAGATGACTTTGTATCTATAAGATTGCATGAAGGAATGATCTTGTTTGAGATCGTTACATTAACACATATGTGTTGAGAACAACTGACATGTACTTGAGTGTAAGTAGGTGATAGTTATAGCATCATGTATTATGACTGATGAATGTGAGTTGATTGTTGATTATGACATGGTTGTTAGACTTGGTAAGGGTTGATTTAAAATTAATATATATGATGTCTTGATCTTTGGAACATGTGGTTGACATGTGTGTTCAGTTACAAGGCAACGTGCTTGGCACGACAAGGTAAGATAATTGGTATATTGTTATAAATATTTATACACTTGCAGTTATGTGTTTATGGCAATATGATATAGGGAATTGCATGGCAAAGAGACTGCCATGAAACCTTGGAGAAGGGTCAGTATGAGCTTTCCTTTGGAAGTATGAGGAAACCATGGCGATTGAGTCATGGTGTTTGTTGCTAGTCTTGTGCTTTTGGTCTTTTGTGATTTGTTGTGCTTGATTGCGGCTTTGTTTGTGTCTAGTGTATGGCCATACCACTTTACTTGTGGTGTCATATTACTATTGGTTTTCATGGGTTTCTTCTTGGTTTCTTTTGGTTCTTGTATTTTATGTTTTGAGTGCCTTGGGAATTAGTTGGGAAGGAGGAAAGTTAATAGAGTTCGGGAAGATTTGGGTGAAAACCAACAAGTAATGTAAGACTCGGATGAAGCTGGTGCATGAGTAAAGGGCAGCTGAAGGTAAGATTATGACAACTAGTTGGATTGGTTGGGTCCATTGGGATAAATGGACGGTGGCAAGACAATCATGAGAAAGGTAACAGGAAAGGTAAGGCAAATGGATTTGATGTGTCAAATGCATTTTCTATGTTGGGAACTATGGTTCTCAATGTTGTGCATGCGTTGCAAGAATAAAGGGAGTTCTTTTAACCTAGACCTTATGATACCTAGTAATTATGTTGTGATCGTGGTTATGTTGATGTCTATATATGTATACATGTATGTATGTATGTCGTTGTTTGATAGGGTCTTCAAGGATCGTGATTGCTTTATGCTAATGATTATATATGTCTATGTATGTATGGATTTTTTCTGACAGGGTCATCAAAGATCATGATTGTTTTATGCTGATGTTTGTGTGTGTGTGTGTGTGTGTGTGTTGTTGTCTGATAGGGTCGTAAGGGATCATGATTGCTTTATATTAATGATTATATATATCTATGTATGTATGGAATTTTTTTGACAGGGTCATCAGGGATCGTGATTGCTTTATGCTAATGATTATATATATCTATGTATGTATGGAATTTTTCTGATAGGGTCATCAGAGATCATGATTATTTTATGATGATGTTTATCTCTCTCTCTCTCTCTCTCTCTCTATATATATATATATATATATATATATATATATATATCATTCTTGTGGACGAATGATTGTTTATGCAGGTGAATGGAATGAAGAGGTTCTTGCTTTATGAGGAATCAAGTGGGAAGAGTAGCCCTGATAGATCTATGAGGTCAATATCATGTGGATGTGAATTGATAGTATGTGATTGTACCATGTCTATGTTTATGTTATGGACAGGTAATGTTGAGGGATAGATCAGCAGAATGAAAGCAGTATGTTCCGCAACATGTTGGGACAAGCATGGATAAGACACTATAAGTAAGGTTGCTTGGTAAGTACATTGTGGTCTTAGGATGTGCAGTACCAGTGTTGTGTACATGTAGCATATGCAATATGGTGTACATATGATGTTGTGTGCATGTAGCATATATAATTTTGTGTGCATGATTGCATATGTGATGTTGGGTATCGATGGTGCTAAGTACATGTCATATATGCAGTGTTATGTACATGTTATGAATGCAGTGCTATGTACATTTGGTGCAGTGTACATGTTTTAAATGTGGTGCTATGTACATTTGGTGTAGTGTACAGGTTCTACATGCGGTGTTGTGTACATATGGTGCGGTGTGCATGATTGTACATGTGGTGTTGTGTGCATGTGGTGCTATGTACATGTGGTACATGCAGTGTGCATGTGGTGTTGTGTAAATCGTGTTGTCTACATGTAGTGCTATGTACACGTTGTACAACTAGTGTTTGTAGGTTTTAACCCTGTACAAAAATTATCTGCAAATGAACTCTTAAAAGGTAAAAATAAATAATAGCGGGAACATAAAACATAAAACAAATATACATAGAGATTTTCCCCTGGATCCCAAAACCGAGACTACCAACTTGATTTTTCATTATATTCCATTCAATGTTGGAACACATAAATATACATGCTGAAGCATTCATAAACCCCAATCTGTTAACCCTGGATTAGAACATAACCATAGTTCCCTTGACCGAATCTACAAAATACCATAGGCAGAAGACCAGCATGCCCAAAATCATGTGCAAACCCATGCACAAAACCATAGGCAGGTGTAGGGGGGTTGGTCGTCCCCCTCTTACCCCTTGCTTCATGCCTGATGCTAGCCATGGTAAGAATATAACACACAACCAAAAATCTTGTGTACCCGTTGTGTAGGTGGTGTGGTGTACATGTGGTGTTGTGAACACGTTGTGTAGGTGGTGTCGTGTACTTGTGGTGTTGTGTACACCTTTTGCAGGTGGCGATGTTTACAAACGGTACTGTGTACATGTTGTGTTGTGTATATTTGGTATGGTGTTATGGGTATTGTGAAGTCGTTATATCACAACATGTGTATTCGTGGTATTGTATGGTGTGTATGTATATATATTGTGTTGTACACCAGGTGTAGGTGAATTTATGGTGTTGTACACTGGGTGTAGGTATATGTGTGGCATTGCACAATGGGTGTAGGTGTATGTTTCGTGTTATACACCTGGTGTAGGTGTACGTGTCATGTTGTACACTGGGCATAGGTGTATGTGTTGTGTCGTACACCGGGTGTAGGTGTATGTTTTGTACAGTGTGATGGGACAAACATGTATGGTATTGTCTGGACCTTGTTGTTGCTATTGAGGGTTGAGGCAGTATAGTTTTTGAATTCCCATGTTGTTTCTATTGAGGGTTAAGGCGGTTTAGTCTTTGGATGCCCTTTTTATTGATATTGAGGGTTGAGGTGGTTTAGTCTCGAGATACCCTTGTTGCTGATATTGAGGGAGGAGGCGGTTCAATCTTCAGATTCCATTTTTGCTTAAAGAGAAGGCACTGGGTGCTTGCCGAGTTTGGAAACTGATTCAGCATGTGTATTGAAAGGATAAAGAACAAAGGCTAAAGCAAAGAAACTTTTGAAAGATAAGTATCAATATTTTATTTTTGTTCTTAATTATGCATGTGATCTATGATTTTGGTTTATGATGGTTACATGTGAGTTATGATTATGATTTATGATGGTTGCTTTTTGAGCTAACCGAATGTGATATGTTTATACATGATGATTTTCTTAGAGAGCTAGTTTGACTTGTTGTGACGGGAAGTAACAAAATTGCATGTGTACTTCATTGACGGGCCACTGATGAGGTATGATGTGAAATTATTTCAATTTATTGTGGATGTAATGACAATTATGTGCTTGGTACAAGAAGCATGCAAAATGCCCAATTTTTGGGTGGTTGGAATTGACTGCAAGAATTAGCAATGGCAAAACGAATTGGAAAAGGCAACATTATGTTGGTAAAGTATTCACGAGCAGGGCCATTGTGGGACACTGGTACCCAATAGTGTCCATTGATTTCCATGAGAATGTTATGACTGGTGTGATGTTTTTGAGGAAGGTATATGCCTTGATTGTCTTGACCTTCCAATTCAAGGAATTCTTTCCAAGGGATGGATCGCCCGGGAAAGGGGATGTCGGAGAACTTGGAAGGTGAGTAACTACACAGAAAGGGGTCACTAGATTGCCCGAGGGGTTGTGTAGAAGAGAAGGGTAGGTCAAGGGATGGACTTGTTTTGGTCATTAGCATTACTATATGGAATCATATGTACATTGAGAGTTTGCCCTGGAACAATGAACCGATAACTGTTCAATCAAAGGACAACAATGCAGGATCATAGCGTTGTACATTGGATGCAGGTTTGACTTTGATAATGGATTCTAGATTCGCTAGGAAGGAGGCTGATCAAGGTGGATATTGGTGGCCACCCACCTATTACACTTGGGGCCCCACCATTGTTTCTTTAATTTTTTCAGTTTCCTTAATTGTAGCACAGTTTACTATTTTTAGCAGTTATTCAGATCCTGAACTTCCAAAGTCGTTTTTGAGGCCATAAACGACGTTTTTTTGGGAAAATCTAGAGCAAAATGGACATTCCTTTTATGTTTCTCACATCAAAACTTGTAGTCCTCGGATAGATCTTTCTAACAAGGTATTTTTCGCGTCAAACAGAGATCGTATGCCAAAGTTACGTCCCACGAAAGTTTATGTACCAATTTACCCAAACGGGGCCCAAGTTTTGGCGCTTCATCTCCTAGCGTTAGGTTTTTGGATTTTTAGGGTTTTCCATTGTTTCTCAATAATAAAAAGGTCCTCGAGCCTCATTGTAACACAGTTCAGAGGCATGTAGCCACCACATCTCTTCTTATAGATAAGCTACTAGCGCCCTAGCTAGTTTATTTCCATTCTGTATGTAAACAAATTTCAGTTCTTTGATATTAATGAAATGAAGTGTTATTTCCGCTGAATATTTGTATTTATGGTTATATGTGTATTATGTTGCATTCCTACATAAATCCGAATCAGTGGTATCAGAGTGGTCTACTCTTTCTCGATCCTTCTTTGCATGTCCCCAACGAGGTTGGGGTATAAGGAGTTAGGGCTCGATATGGTTGAACCTTTGCAAGATCAACCTCGCGAACCCCAACAACTACCCATGGGGGACAAAAAGAAATATGAGGGAGTAGGAGATCCTATCAAAATATTTCTTAAGGAGGCCCTTGAAAAACAAAGGAACGTGATGATGGATAACTTTGCTCAGATCCTTCAACGAGTATCCACAGACAGCGCATCTGCATCCAGTAGAGACTCTGGAGGCGCAACTCCTTTTAAGGTACAAGTAAACTTTTACATTCCCATATTTGAGGGCTAAATAGATGCAGACGTCATAGATAGATGGTTGAATCTATTAGAAGGATATTTTTTGGTTCATGACTTTTCCGATTGGGAGAAAATGATTTTTTCACTCCTTAAAGCTATCCCCCATGTCAAGGACTAGTGGTAAACCTACTGTGAGAAAAAGGAAGAGGGGGAAACCTATCTATTCTCGTATGTAACCACTTGGAATTCTTTCTGAGACACCATCAAGGAACAATATTATCGCGTGGGGAGCTATGAGGACAAATACATAAAATGGACTATGTTGCGACAGCAAAGGGATCAAGATGTGCATGAGCTGACGAATCTATTCCATACCTTGCGCACAAAGTTGGGCATCAAAGATTTAGAGAAACATTTGGTCTTGAAGTACCATAGTTTTCTGCACATATACATTCAGGAGGAAATGGAGTTCTTCAACATCTCCTCGCTTTGTATGACATACCAGTATGCTGCCAATATTGAGTAGAAATTCAAACAGAAGAAGCGAGACTTTGGATCTATGAATAAAAATCAAAGGAAATGTGCCCCCAAACCATAGAAAAAAGGACAAAGCCAAGGCATGGCGTCCCAAGACAACCTTCCAAAGTCACAAGCAAATAACAACACCATGAAGCCGAAGAAGGACACGAGAAAGTGGTGTGAGCTCCATAAGAGCTCCACTCACAACACAAGTGAGTGTCGGGCCAAACAATTACTAGTGGCCGAGATGAGGGCTTCTAAATCAGATGCATGCTCTGACTCTAAATCAGAACCCGACAAGGGTAATGACAAAGGGAAGAAAATTATTGATGCATAGCCCAATGTCGTCATTGCCACCTTGAAGATCCAGAAGGAGGAACAGAAAGATCCAGAGGAGGAGGAGCGTCTCTTCCACTCCCAGATGTGGGTAAAGTGTTCCCCACTACAGTTCATTATCGACAGTGGGAGCCAAAAGAACCTCATTTCAGCAAAGGTCGTGAAGAAATTGGGCTTGCTGACCACGACACACCCATATTCGTACATCATCGGGTGGCTTGACCAAGGACGGGATCTCCATGTCATCCAGCAGTGCCACCTTCCTTACAACATCAAGCCCTTCACTTATGAGGTGTTATTTGACATTACTCCTATTGATGTTTGTGATGTATCGTTAGGCCAACCATACTTGTGGAAGCAACATGTTGTGTATGAATCCCAACCTCGCGTTGTTATTGTTACTTTGGGAAATAAGTTGTACAGGATACCAGAGGTACCATCGCCTACCGCTATCTCTTTAGTTACTGCAAAACAATGTAGTAAGCTCATTTCAAAAATTGGGAAATTTGTTTTCTTGGTGATCCGCCCTTAGGGAAAGAAGAAGATTGTACCCACAACCTCCAAACGGGGAACCTTCATGCGAAAACAACAAATGGGCAAGGTCGTGGAGGAGTACGTGGACATATTCACCTCACCCATAGGGGTGCCTCTGCACTCTCAGGTCAAGCACCCCATCGATCTGACCCAAGGTGCGCCGCTGCCCAATGGACCGATCTATTAGCGCTCTGTTCCAGAGAATGATGAGATCAAGAGGCAGATTTAGGAGTCGTTGTAGAAAGCTCACATTCATTCGAGTTCATCGCCCTGGGGGAGCCTGATCGTGTTGGTGCAGAAGAAGGATGGGACTTGGAGACTCTATATTGACTATCAGGCGCTGAACAAGATCACTGTCCAGAATAGGTACTTGATCCCACAGATTGATGAGCTTCTGGACCAACTCAAATCGGTGAAATATTTCAGCAAGATCGACTTGAAGTCCAGGTATCACCAAGTACCAATCGAACCCTTCAATGTGTGGAACACTACCTTCAAAGCCAAGGAGGGCCTTTTCGAATGGATGGTCATGCCTTTTGGGTTGACGAATGCTCCCGAAACCTTCATGATGCTAATGGACGACATCTTGCGGCCATTCACCAACTAATTTGTAGTAGTGTACTTGGATGTCATCCTGATCTTCAGCTAGACTTGGGAAGAGCACCTCCACCACATCCGACAGGTCCTTCAAACATTGCGACAACACAAGTTGTGTGCCAATTTGGAGAAGTGAACTTTTGGCATGACCCAAGCTCAGTATCTGGGATACATTATTGATGAACGGGGGGTGCATTTCGATCCAACCAAGATCCAAGTCATTCAGGATTGGCTAGCCCCAACCACTCTAATAGAGCTTTGCAACTTTCTGGGTCTTGCTAATTTCTACCACGAGTTCGTGTTGTGATTCTCTCATATCCCTAGGCCCTTGAGTCAAGTCACCAAGAGAGGAGCGAAAGAAAATTTCTTTTGGTCAGAATCTCAACAGAAGACGTTCGTATAATTGAAACATTATCACTGCTCTGCCACAATGCTCACATTACCATACTTGAAACAACCATTTGAAATCGAGACAGATGCCTCTGACTATGCTATTGGGGCAGTTCTTACTCAATAGGGGCATCCAGTGGCATATCATAGTGAGACATTGTTCGACACAATCCGCAAGTATTTGACTTATGACAAAGAAATGTATTCCATTGTGCAGGCTTTCGGACAATGGAAGCATTAAATTTTGGGGAAGGAAACGATCATCCACACAGACCACCAACCCCCGCAGTTCATACAGACACAAGGGAAATTGCATAAAGATTCAGAAGTGGTCCACATATCTGCAACAATTTCATTTGAACATCTATTACAAGAAGGGCAACACCAATAATGTTGCAGACTCCCTCAACCGACCACCGATCGTGGTGCTAACCACCGTTCTCAACTCTTGTGGGCACGAGACTTCTGATTGGCTGTTTATCTACAAGAGTGATTCAGAATTCATACAAGACACTCTTGGAGGGTACGCAAGTTCCAAAATTTCACATCCAGGATGCACTGCTATGTCACCTGGGACACCTTTGTGTTCCTTTAAGCGAGTGTGCCAAGATGATTTGGGAAGCACACTATAGTCGAGTCGCTGGGCATTTCAGGGTCGAGAAAACAATGGTAGTACTGCAGAAGTATTTCTATTGGCTGAACCTTCGGTAGGATGTCAGGAAGTACAACAGATCCTGCACTGCTTGCGTCATTTCCAAACGACCATTAAGAAGCAAGGCCTCTATACTCCGCTACCTACCCCTAGTCAACCTTGGGAATCATTCTCCATGGATTACATGTCAGGACTTCCTTCTACTAAGCATGGAAACAACTTTGTTTTCGTGGTTGTCGACAGATTCTCGAAGATGGCCATTATGGCGGTCTGCAAGAAGAATATCACAATAGAAGCCACTACTAAAATCTTCTTTGAAAGAGTGTGGGTGCATTTTGGGATCCCACAGTCTATCATATTAGATCGGGACAACTGGTTCCTCAACACATTTTGGTCCAGCCTCTGGTCAATGTTGGACACCAAGCTCACCAAGTCCACAGCTTTCCATCCCCAAACTGATGGTTAGACAGAGGTCGTCAACAGGATCATCGTACAAATTTTGTGCATGTACAATTCAAAGCATCCACGCACATGGGATGAAATCCTTCCCTATGTACAACACTGTTATAATCAGTATCTCCTTAGCTCAACCGGACATAACCCCTTTCAGGTGGGATTAGGATTCTAGCCACTATGTCCCATTGATGTAGCCATGCCATTTGCGGTTACTCGGGCTGATTCGGCTCATGTCTAGTTTGAAGCTGAGAAAGCGAACAAATTCATTAAGAACATTTAAGACATCCGCCAATAGGTTCATGACATATTGGACAGAGCCAATGCTAAGTACAAGCAATGACATGATCAACATAGGGTGCCACACAACTTCCAGGTGGGTGACAAAGTGTGGCTACATTTGTAAAAGGAGCACCTTTCTGGACCCCACTACAAGCTTCGCCTGCTCCAATATGGGTCGTACACAATCACCAAGGCTGTAGGGGCGAATTACTTTGAGCTCATTATTCCACCATTCCTTGGTCTGCACCTGGTATTCAATGTGGACTGCCTTTGACCCTACTTCCCACCTCTACTGGACACCTCCGACATTGCAGAACAACTCACGCCAATAGAGTTAAACCCAGACTGCATGGAACAATCCACCACAGATTATATCATGGACATGAAAATCAAGAACACCCGCCAACAAAATATCCAACTGTATCAGGTTGTCAAAGCTAGCCAACTCTTGCACCAAGGTAAGTGGTTCACCAGGGACCAAGTTTAGCAGAAGTTTCGTCATCTCATGGAAGAACTCAATGCAATGGGGACCATTGCTTCCTAAGGGGGGGGGAATGATCCATGTGGATATTGGTGTCCACCCACCTATTCCACTTGGGGCCCCACCACAATTTCTTTCATTTTTTCAGTTTCCTTAACTGTAGCACAGTTTACTATTTTAGCAGTTTTTCAGGTCGTGAACTTCCAAAGTCGTTTTGAGGCCCTAAATGATATTTTTTTGGAAAATCGGGAGTAACATGGAATTTCCTTCAATGTTTCTCACATCAAAAGTTGTAGTCCTCAGATAGATATTTCTAACGAGGTATTATGCGCGTTAAACGAAGATCGTATGCCAAAGTTACATCCCCGGGAAGTTGATGTACCAATTTACCCAAACTGGGCCCATATTTTTGGCACTTCATCTCCTAGGGTTGGTTTTTGGATGTTTAGAGTTTTCCATTGTTTCTCAATAAAAAATAGGCCCTCAAACCTCATTATAACACATTTCAGAGACCTACATCCACCACATCTCTTCTCAGAGTGATCCTGATTTTATGCACGAACGCAACATAATACACATAAAACCATAAACACAGAGATGCAGCGGAAATAATGCTTACTCTTATTAATATCAAATAATTGAAATATGATTACAAACATAATTTAAATAAACATATAAGGCGTTGGTAGGCTTATCTATGAGAAGAGATGTGGCGGCTATAGGCTTCTGAACTGAGTTACAAAACAAATGACTGAAACATGCTTACAAGAATAATAAAAATGAGCAGGCGAGGGCACTGGTAGCGTATCCCTGAGAAGAGATGTGACGACTACAGGACTCTCCACTGTGTTACAATTAGGCTCTCAAGCCTATCTATTGTTGAGAAACAATGTAAACCTGAAACGTCCAAAAACCTAACCCTAAGAGATGAAGCGCCAAAACTGTGGGCCCCGTTTGGGTAAATTGTTGTTTCAACTTCCCCGGGGACGTAAATTTGGCATACGATCTTCGTTTAACGTGCTCAATAGCTCATTAGAAATATCTATTCGAGGAGTACAACTTTGGCCCCATGTTTCTCTTGGTTTTTCCAAAAAAACGTCGTTTAGGGCCTCAAAATGGCTCCGGAAGTTCACGACCCGAAAAACTGCTAAAAATAATAAGTTGTGCTACAATTTAAAAACGGAAAGAACTGATGGCAAGGGTTCAAATGGAATAGGTGAGTGGCCACCAATATCCACCTAGATCATCAAGGCCCCAAAACGGCTCCGGGAGTGTAGGACCCGAAAACCTGCTAAAAATAGTAAGCTGCTGGAAGTGAAGAACTGAAAGAGTTGATGGTGTTGATCCAAATGGAATAGGTGGGTGGCCACCGATATACACCTAGATCACAGAGATAAGCTACCAACGCCCTAGCTAGTTTATTTCCATTATGTCTGTAAACAAATTTCAGTTCTTTAATATTAATGAAATGAAGTATTATTTCCACTGCATCTTTGTATTTGTGATTATATGTGTATTCTGTTGCGTTCCTGCATAAATCCAGATCAGAGGTGAATCCTAGTATTAATTTGAGGGTGGAAGTGTGAGCCTCTGGACTCCCTTGTTATTGATGCAGACATCATATCCTTTTATTTGTTGGTTGAGCAAATGTGCATATGTGTATATGTGTATATGTGTATATTATTGTAAATACTATATCGAGCTGGATTTATAAAGCTTCATAAACAGTATGGTTATTTGTTGGTTGAAGAAAATGTGCATAAGTATATGTGGTTGTTAGTGTAAATACCATAATGAGTTGTGTTATAAAGCTATAGTACACGGTATGATTTCCATTTATTGTAGATACTGCAACGAGATTGGTTATAAAGCTCCATAGGCAGTATGTATTTTATTTTCAGTGGTTTTGTTAGGTATAGGTATGGTTTAACACCGAGGACTAGGTTCCCCTAAGGGGGAGGGGTCTGCAACAACCTCAGGTTAAAATTTCATGTAATAGAAGTTAATAAAGGAAATTTTAAGATCACGATCAAGGGACACATATTCCAAGTCGAATGTTGGGCAAAACATCCTAGGGGGTGTTCATTTCGGTTATTATGGCTAATGGAAATTGGCAAAGGCTGTGGCTAAGGATTTGGCAAGGAAAAATAGCATTTATTGACATTTATTTATGAAAATAATGGAAAATAAGAGAAAAGGAATGTGAAAGGTCACAAGTGAGGAGGAAAATGAAGGAAAATTGAATAAATTAGAGGCCTCATTAATAAAAAGGCTTTTGAGGATTAGTTGGCAAGATTTTGTTAATGTTAGGTTTTTTTTTTTTTTTTTAGTCTTAAAGAGGAGAAAGCACCAAGGGGAGAAAGAAATAAAGCAAGGAAAGGAAGGGAAAACAAAGAAGGATAAGGAAAGCAAAGGAAGGCAAGGATCAAGCAGCTTCAGCGGAAATACTTGTAGGTAACATATTGCATGTGTGATTTCCTAGCTGGTTTTGACATGCATGGTATGTGTATTTTGGTATTTGGTTCTTTTGTTGTCATTGGCATGGATTTTTTTGGGATTCGACAGTGGATTTTAGCCTAGCCTTTCCATTTCCATATAGCCATGGTGTGATGGGATTGTTCTTGGTTTTGAGCTTTGGATTGCCGGATGGTTTTAGAATCCGGGGTGAGGTGGTCTCAGGAAAATTCCCAAAGGCCTAGGAGTCCCTTGATTGGTAATGGTGGGATACATGTTAAAGCCTAACGGCATAAATGAGAAAACTCCTCAAGGATGGTGAAGAAATTTTGAGGCATCCAAGCTCGATTCGGTTTTTGTGATCTCGACACCAATTTAGGTGTGATCACGGTATGGAGAGGGTGGAGGTGGTTTAACCTCTGGATTCCCTTAGTTGTCTTTGGATTAGTTTATCCCATGAGATCCCACATTCTTGTTTGGAATATGGCACGGAGAGATTTGGCTCAGCCAATCTATGGTCGGGTGGAACGTGGAAGTCCTGAACTCGGTCGGTATTTGCCTATGTTTAATAAAGCTAAGTTTCCATTACTTTTGGTAAGGAAATGTATTGGTTATTATGTGGCTTTAATGGTTGTTCTCTTATTGTTATTTACCTGGTTATATGTTGGTTATAAGCATGGTTTTATGACATATTTTATTCATGGCCATTTCATGTTTTCACTCATAAATGAATAAATAATGAATGCAATACCTAATTGATTTTAAAACAACTAATGAGAGAAGGTAGTGACCCTTCACGTTAAACCTCAGATGAGTTTTTATTCCCTCATGTTTAGAATTGCATTCATGACGTGTAGGTTGCATATCTACCAAGTATTTGACAGAATGTCAGTCCTAACTGGGGATGGTTAGGTCAAGTGTGGGTTCCGATTTTTGGTTTACAAGCATTGCCTTCATGTCTTTTATAAGTTTTGGAAGTTTCATAGTTTTATGGATAGATGCCTAGCCCCAAACTTAGAAAATAGCCATAATTATCGTAGTCATTGGCACAAAACTAGCAGAAAAAGGCCACAGTCATACTGATGCAAGCCTATGGGAGCGACTGGGAACCCATAGTTGCTTGGAGGCCTTGGCAAGGGAGCGACTGGGGCTATAAGTCGGGAAAAAGGTGAGTTTTCATAGGGGTTGGATACCTGGAAGGGGTAGGTTACTCCTGGAGGTCCTATGGCACCTGAGGGAATTTAGTAAGGTCTTATTGTGTCAATTCCATTTCCTTGGGAGGTTGAGTCATATCATAGTGATTTGTACGTGGAGTTGCTTGAGATTTATTTAAATTTTGCAAGTGATTCAATTAGGGTTTTAAGCCTCTTTTGTCAAAATATTAAACACATAAACATGGAATTAAAACTTGGTTTTTGCAGAAAACATAAGATAATATTACCATAACAGTAATTACATAGTAGAAAATGATGAAATAATTCAACCCTCCAAGACTACATCTCTTTGTGCAACTTCCAACGATTGGGCCTCTTTCATTATGCTCAAAAAAAGGTGTTTATATACAATTACAGTGCTCAAATGTTTGTACTGATAGCTCCAATGGCTTCAAATTTGTCAAAAACCCATGTCTAGCTTCTTTCTACTCACAAAAAGGATAAAAAATGATGAAGTTATGATCCTCCCAATTTCTTCAGCTATTTGTCCTACAAATTCGCCCTGCCTACAAACCGCCCTACAAATTCACCCTAAAAAGCCCAATGGAGCGACTTTTTCTTCAATTGCCAACGCAAATTGGGGGAAACTTAATTCACCCAATGTTGCCTATGGACCAAATATTTAATTAGTATTTGGGGGGGAGGGGGGGTCGGGCTAAGCCCTGACTCCTAGTCTCACCCCTTATTTCTCGTGGGTGAGGTGACCATGGCTAGGGCTAGCCCTGACTCGCCCCCCCAAACAGGGTGCCATTTAAATTTAAATAAAAGTTTTGAACTATATAGAATAAGTAAGATCTTGTGGCGTGTTGGTTGGGCGTCGGTCTTGCTACTCAAAGGTTTTGTTTTTGACTCCATTCGGGGGTGCTTTCGGCCTTATAACATAAATTTTGGTTGGCCACATGGCGACCTCTAGTTGGCCCACATGGAGTTCCCTAGTTGGTCTGACCAACAACCAATGAAAACACTCCATATCAAACCAATTGAAATGTGAGAAATGGAGAACTGTCATAGGCCAAAAAATTCAAGTCAACCATGCACAGTTAGGGTCCAGTCAGCAGTACAGACTGTTGACTGGGTAGCCTTATACATCCAAAAACAAATTTTGTTATTGTTTACCCAAACAAATAGATTGCGATTGCAGGAGCATATGAAGTCAGTTTTTTGTGAAACGAATTGTGTCGGATTCAAAACGACGAGATCTACGTAAGCGCATTGGTTTAGTTCCATTATGAGAACTTTGAATTTTGAGCATAAATTTTATCCACTAGATCATTCCTCCCCACTAGAAGATTTTAGACCTCCAAAATCTCTTTATTTGTCTGTAAATAGATGAGTGCTTAGCTCCCACACCCTTCTAGTCTCTATCCATTGAAATTTTCTTAAATGCAACAATTTGAGCTTTTCTTGAAAACTGATGAATTTCCCTGACTTTGGAGACCTTGACTTGTTGTTGTAGATACAATCTTGCTGCAATTTCCCATAATTTGCAGAACAACAACCTGTCCTTGAAGGAAAAAACATATTCCCTCCTCACTCGTCAATCAAATAAAGCTTAAACATCTTCAAATTCTTCTCACCTTGTACACTGTCGAGACATGTCTTGTCTTGTGCTTGGCTCGACTCTTGACCAAATGTGATCGCTATCGCCATGCAGCATCCCATTTGAAAGACAACACTTTGTGAAACCCGCATGAAGAAATTTTGAACCCAATGCCCTCTTTGTCAAATTTATTTTGCACTTGCTCTTTGACCTTTGCACTTTCATGCATTGGCATCTTGTTAACACCACTGCTCAACAATGATGCATGTTGCTGCAATTTTACTTCATATTGTTTACCTCTTTTAGAAGGAAACATGTTAGACTCCTAAAACACCTTATCACAACCATTAAAAACCTAAATGAAATAAGAATTTTCATTTGATGCATCTCCTTGAAAGGCCTCATTCCCAATATCTTGATGCTTGAACATTGACAAAGAAATTTTTGACTAGCATTCACAATTCTCTTCATTTGTCCAACATGGATATGAGAAAAATTCATCTTCTTACTATGTGCCCTAACAATGTACTCAATCCCATTTTTGAACAAGTGATACTTATTCTCATGGTGATGAAAGATTTCTCTCCTATCATAAAGATATGGGCTACCCAAAACAATACCAGAAATATCAAGCGAAACAACAACAAGTTCAACTTCATCAAGAAAGTTTGCAGTGATTTCAAATCTAAGTATGCACTTCCTCATCACCTGCAAAATTGCATTCTTACATATCCAACCTAAAGGATAAGGTCTTGGATGAGGAATGGTCTCTAAATTCAATTTCTTGACTAAGTCTTCAGAAATAAGATTTTCTTGTGAGCTACTATCAAATAGGGTGTCAATCTTGGTATGCTTTGAAATAACTCCAACATGGAAAAGCTCTCATCTTGAGTTCTTGAGTAATATTGAGACAACTTGAAGAAATAGTACTTTCAATGTACTTACCTATCAAACCCATTGCTGTAATCTTTGTTTCATCTCCGAAATCAGAACCTAAATCATGTTGTATTGTTGTGGTTATCTTCTCCTTCTCCTTGTTTTTCAACTTCTTGGGTCTCATTTCTGGATGAAGTTTCCAATTACAATGATCTTCAACATGGCCGTATTTGGAACAATGTTTTTCCGTGAGTTTATCCTTCTCCAAATTTATGGATCATGATTCTTTGTTTCATCTCCGAAATCAGAACCTAAATCATGTTGTATTGTTGTGGTTATCTTCTCCTTCTCCTTGTTTTTCAACTTCTTGGGTCTCATTTCTGGATGAAGTTTCCAATTACAATGATCTTCAACATGGCCGTATTTGGAACAATGTTTTCACGTGAGTTTATCCTTCTCCAAATTTATGGATGCATGCTTCTTACCTTTACCCTTGAACTTATCCTTTCCTTTTTCTTCAGAGCCAAAGGTATTCTCACTTGGCACATATGAAACATGTTTCCCTCTTGCCTCTAGATGTGTGGAATGTACAAAAAATTCATCTAAATTTGAAGGATTAAACATGAAAATATTATGTATTAGGTAACTATGCAAACCTTCAATGTATTTCAACAAAATTTCTTGAGATGTCAAATCTACACCCAAAATTAGTGTTCTTCTCCTGAATTCTTGAGTATAGCTTTGCACACATTTTCCTTTCCCTTGCCTAAAGTTTTTTCAGTCCATTATAGCTTTATGCATGTATGCTAATGGATAAAATTGTCTTCTCAATGCAGCAACAAAATCATTCTAAGAGGTTAAGACTTTACCATGTTTCTTCATGTCCTCTTGAGTTTTGGCTTCCCACCAAATAAGTGATGTAGTTTCCAATATTAGTGAAGCAAGCCGAATCTTGGTATCGTCATCCTTGATTCTTTGTATCCTGGAATACACTTCAAGCTGAAGTACCCAATTATCTAATCTTTCAGCATCTACCTCTCCATCATACATATACAAATTAAACTTAATGTCAAGCTTTAAAAATGGAGTTTTACCATGACCTTTTGGAGAATGTGGAGGTGTTTGTGAAGGGATTGTTGTGGAATAAGGTGATGGTAAAGATCGTGGTGAGGATGGAGGTGAAGAGAATGGTGGTGTCAAAGGTGGTTTGTTAGCATTCCCATTACCTTTTGGAGTCTCCTCTCCATCTCCTCCATCTCCTTTAGAAGACTTATCTTCCTTTGGAGGATTAGAGCTCTCACCTTGCATCCTTGTGCTTCTATCCTCATAGAGAACTTTCACCATTATTGTCATATCAAAGAATGCTTTCCTGAAGGATTTTTTATCCTTTGACATATTGTCAATTTCTCCTTCATGTGACATACTTGTTGAAGCTTAAACTGCAATTTGAGGTAGAATTTATGGTGGAGATTGTGGAAAACTTGCTCTCCTTGTCCTTGACCTAACCTGAAGACTTGCAACCACAAGCTTTCCTTCTCCTCTCTTGAGCTTCAACCTTCTAAGCATCACATACACTTGCACATAATTAAATCCTCACAATAACAAATAAAACCTAAGCTTTGATACCAAACTGATTTGTATGTGAAGTTGCTTGAGATTTATGTAAATTTTGCAAGTGATTCAATTAGGGTTTTAAGCCTATTTTGTCAAATTATTAAACACATAAACATGGAATTAAAACTCATTTTTTGCACAAAAAATAAGAAAATATCACCATAACAGTAACACAAAGCAACAAATGATGAAGAAGTGCACCCCTCTTGGGATACGTCTCCTGGTCCAGCTTCCAATGGTTGGGCCTCTTTCATTATTCTCAAAAAATAGTGTTTACATACAATTACAATGCTCAAATGGTTGTACTGGTAGCTCTAATGGCTTCAAAACCGTCAAAAACCCTTGTTAAGCCTCTTTCTGCTCCAAAAAAGGATAAAAACTAAAGAAGTTATGATCCTCCCAAGTTCTTCAACTATTCATCCTACAAATTCGCCCTGCCTACAAACCGCCCTGCAAATTCGCCCCAAAAAGCACTAACGAAGTGAATTTTCTCCAACTGCCACCACAAATCGTGGGATACTTAATTCACCCAATGTTTCCTATGGACCGAATATTTAATTAATATTTGGGGGGGTCGGGCTAAGCGTTGGCCCCTGGTCCTGCCCCTTATTTCCCGTGGGTGCGATGACCAGGGTTGGGGCTATCCTCAACCCACCCCACAAACATGGCGCCATTAACATTTAAATAAAAGTTTTGAACTATATAGAATAAGTAACATCTTGTGGCGTGTTGGTTGGGTGTCTGTCTTGTTACTCGAAGGTTCTGTGTTTGACTCTATTTGGGGGTGCTTTCAGCCTTATAGCATAAATTTTAGTTGGCCACCAAGGCACCATGTGGCAACCTCTGGTTGGCCCACATAGCGTTCCCTGATTGGTCCGACCAACAACCAATGAAAACACTCCACAAATGGCGAACTGCCATAGGCCAAAAAACTCAAGTCAACCATGCATAGTTAGGGTCCAGTCAGCAATATAGATTGTTGATTGGGCAACCCTGTACATCCAAAAAAAAAAAATGTTTTGTTTACCCAAACGAATAGATTGCGATTGCATGAGCATATAGAGTCGATTTTTCGTGAAACGAGTTACGCCATATTCAAAATGATGAGATATGCACAAGCGTAATGGTTTCGTTCCATTCTGATAACTTTGAGTTTGGAGCATAAATTTGATCCACCAGATCACATAGTGACCCTCAACTCATGTTTACCCCCGACAAGCCGGTGAAAGTGGTTAAATGTGGGAGGAGTCGTTACATTTTCTTTTAAGGATTTCAAATTATGTGCAAATTTCAAACAAGCTGGAATCTTAAACTTAAAACTATATGGAACCTAGGGTGCCACCACTAGATTTCTGAAATCTTGCTCTTCCCCCAAATGGGGATTATATTTGAATCAATAACTTAAATGCACTATGATAAGTTCCAAGTAGATGGGAAAATAATCTAAAATTAATACCTTACCAATCCAAGTTCTATACCATCTATTTTTTAGAACAAGTTCTTGATGAGAAAGAAAATTATCCAATATTTTATAAATTGTTGCTTCCCTATCCTATTGTTTGTCTGGGTGAGGAAAACCTCCACTATCTCCAATCCAACCCATCTCTTTTGAGACGATCTAGAAAGTAGGTTGCCAGTATTTCCTTCCGAGCATGGAGATCCCATATTTCATATCTACTAACAGCGAAATTAAGGTCTCCCCCAACAATACGATTGTCCACTTGCAAACAAGTTGAAAAAAAAAAAAATCATGCTAGAACCACTCCTTGTCATCATAGGGCTTGTACATATTTAATAGATGAAAATATAACTAAAGTTCCCAACTATGGACATTGAGAACCAACACATATGGAATTGCAAGGGAAACTACTTATTAAACCCCTTGATAGCCTAGAAGAATCAAGACCCATGAAATGCCAACACTTGACATGTTTTTTTAGTTTTAATAATATCATCGACATGCCCCATAGTTTCTCAAAGAAACACATTGATCATAGAATCAAATTCCAATAACCTCTTTAAGGATATAATTTCAGCTTTCCCTCCCAACCCCCTCACATTCACAAACAAGTTTTTCACGGGGGAACATTTGTCAAGGTCTTCATGGCTCTAAGGACCTTGAATATTAGACTTTGTCTACCCTAAAGAATCTGCTTCAATGTTATTTCTTATGCAATATGAATAACTGACTTCTTACCCGCCTTATTAGACCATTTGTCTAAGGGAAAATCTAACCATAAGCCCCAAATGACCAAGCAGACTATCAACATCTAAAGATGTAAGGTTCTTGGATAATGGAAATAGAGGGGTTAGATAGACACGAGAGAATAATGGATGGAAATTTTGAAAGGGACACATTAATCGTTGCCTGTATAACTAGGATAAATGTTGACACTCCAAATGACAAAGTGACATGAGTATTCAAGGGACATGTAGTCAAAGGAAGAACAAGGGAGGGAAGAGTAACTCCTCTATCATAATTGTGAACTTTTCCTTACCCATAGAAATTATTGACTGAGAAGTTGACTCCCAAAGTTTTTCTAATATGTCCTATCGTGACTTTGTCAAGTCTAAATTTCACACAACACATTTTGCTGGACCTTATCCTACATCAACTCCTTTGTACTTGTGGAATAGGGAACTAAAATACCCCTAATGATTAGGTCCACTTGATGGCTCTCGAGAAGAGATGTTAGTGCCTGATCCAATATTGAAATTTCATTTTTGTTATAGTCTAAATGCTTCAAAATCTAACTCTGTATGTGATGATCATATAAGAACCGAAAAGTATCTTTGGCATTTGATCATGTGGAGTATTCACCCTTTCCTGTAATGACCCACCAACCTTTGTATTCAAAGGCACAACCTTTTTTCATGGAGAGTAAGGAAGATGACTATCCACTATCAAATGTCTGGTTGTATGGCATCCATAACATATAAAGAGGACATCCAAATGGTTTAGTATTTGCATGAAGGAAATGTCTCCATTTACAAATTGAATGGTCTCAAATAGACCCTGTATAACATCTATCTCAACCAAAATGTCAGCCACAATAGAAATATTTTTATCCTTGAACTCCAAGTCACCCACGATAAACTTGTTGATAAAATCATTAATAGCCTTAAATATTGTCTTACTCCATAACTCCAATGTTATATTGGGAAGGTTAACTCAATTTGGAATGCTTGCATCCATGGTAGAATGAACATCGAAGATGGGATGCCATAATTTCAACCCTAACATATTGTGGTCTAAGAACCACCTTTGCAACAAGATCTTATGCATATAATCCCCATTCCTAAAAACAAACCCATGTTGACCCCTCAATAGGCAATGGTAGATTGGGATGTAACCCATGGGAGGGCTCCAATTTTGTTGTGACCAAGAAGCTATCTATCTCATATATACCTGGTAGATCCATGACTTAGTCCAGCTGTAAATCACTACTCACCACCAATGAAACACCATGACCATGAGAGAATATATATATATATATATATATATATATTTTCAACTTTCAACCTTTCCACGATGACGAAGAACTGGGCATAGACCCCTAAATTTCATCCAAATCAATGTTTGAACCAATGAACCTACCACCTTGACATGTGAAATGTGATACTAGTACATTGAATAATGAATTGGAGCATCATCTAAAGTCGAAGAGTTATGAGGATGGATGTGAATATTAGGAAGTGCATTAATATCTCCCACCCTGTCTCCATGAGAAGGTTGCAATTTGGAGGCGGACTCATTGATCGAGGAATCCTATGCTACCAATTATTGTAAGGAGTTGTTAGATACAAGTGAGCAATGGATTACCATGCAATAACTTAAAATATAACCATAATGGACATCCACATACTGAAATGAGGAGCACATGAGATATTATTGTACAAATATTTGATCTTTGATAATGAATTGTTTGAGTAGTCCACCAATTGGGTTTCCTCATCAATGAGAGAGGGGCTTATGTTGATGCTTAAAGTAAATGTCATGTCCATCTAATCCAAAACATATGATGCTAAAATAATGATTAGGGAACTTCTTCACGAGTGGTTAAATTTAAAGGACAACTAAGTTTGATAAAAATATACATAGTGAGAGAAACATAAAGATCCTAGTTTTTATAAAATCTTATTTGAACCTATAAAATCTCATTTTTTTGGAAAATCATTTAAGGACATGTAGATGGTTAACTTGAATTCATACCCATTAACATATGCTCCAAATTAGTAATAGTAGTTGCACTTAGTGTATAAATTTCACAAGCACTTTTACCTATTAAATATTTTGTTATTGTTATTATTATTATTTTATAATGAGTTTCTTTTGAAAAATACTTTTGCACGATGTTTTATATTTACTTTTGTTTGTCATTTAAATTATATACATATAAAACTTGTAATATATAAGTCTAACCAATCTAGCAACACTTTTTAACTTTGATTATGTCTAGATTAATAAAGAGTATTCACAGTGATCATAATTTTTTTATTATTAAAATGTATTTGAAGAAGTGGCATTATGACGATTCGATGAGATTACAACGAAGACTTCCTACTTCCAAATCTAATGAACATCGCCCTCCAACTCCAGCCACATGATAGTCCTAACTTTCAACTAATTTTTCAATACTTCTCAATGAATCATCATATATATATATATATATATATATATATATATATATATATATATATATATATTAAACAATAAGAAAACTTATCATATCTTAGTTGCCAAATCAATAGTGATAACAACTTTAAGGCACATCATTGAAAAAGTTTGGGAAAAAAAGGAAGAAGGTTTTTGTTGCTTTGTTGATTTCAAAAAAGCCTTTGACATGGTTCCTAGGGATAAGCTTTGGCGCATAATGGAGGAACTTGGGGCTCCCAGGCATTTGAGAGCAGCTGTGCATAGGCTGTATGAAGAGCTGAAAGTCAAAATTAGAACTTCAACAAGCATTTTTGAAAGTCTTAGAAGCGATATCCGGGTCAAGCAAGGTTGCCCATTGTCTCCTACCCTTTTTGGGTTATATATTGACAAACTTGAAGAGTGGCTAAATTCACAAGGGGGTGAAAACATCCATTTGGGCAAGTTCGTTATAAGGCTTCTTTTGTACGCAAATGACCTTATACTGATTGCTAGATAGGCTCTTGGTTTGCAAGAGCACTTACGTTCCCTTCATCATTTTTGTAGAAGGGTGGGGATGCAAGTCAATATTAGAAAAATGCAAGTAGTGGTTTTCTCTAACAAAAGAAAGCATAACCAACATAAGTTCTACTTTGAAGGCAACATTCTAGAAGAAGTTGCAAACTACAAATACCTCGGAATTGACTTCAACATAAATTTAAGTTGGGATGGTTGTAGAAAGAAAAGAACTTTAGGGGGTTGGAAAGCATTTTATGCTATTCCAAACAAGTGTAGAGAGGTAGAGCTGTGGGACTGGAAAACCACTCTAACTCTTTTTGGGATTCTAGTGATTACAGTGATTCTCTACGACTGTGAACTATGGGCCAACAGCACAACCGAGATGCAATGGAAACAAATTGAGAAAATTCATAAGTGTTTGATTACAAACAAATTCAAAATAAAAAGTGCAATTCCTTATGCTATCTTGTCAAGTGAAACAGGGGCTGCTCCTATTGAAGCAATTGCTATGGTGCGAGTCATAAGGTATTTGAAAAAAAATGAGCAAATGGAAGAGGGTAGATGGCCTAAGGTTGTGTTTAGTGACAGATTGTGCAAAAGAAAGAAGAATTGGATGCGTTAGGAATAACAAATGGTTTAGTAGATGGGGTATTTGCTTGAGCATGTGTGCTACAAATAGTAAAGAGATATTTTTTTTGTTATGGATAAGTTCCACAAACGTACTTGGGAGAAAGAGCTAGGGAGAAAGAAGAAGTACTACATTGAAGAGTTTAACCCCACTCATAATCATCAGCAAAAGGCGACATAGGGGCCAATATTTCTTAGAGATTTAAAATTCTTATTGCTCAATTAAGGACTAATTCTCATCAACTTCATTGTGAAACAGGGTGCTGGAAAATGGCAAAAGAAATGTGGGAGGAAAGAGTATGTATTTTTTGCTTTTTCGAAAAAGTGAAAACAAAAAAACATTTCATTTTAGAATGCAAGGCCTTCAAAGACAATAGGGAAAATTATGCAGGTATTCTGGCAGCTAGCTCTTGGGATAATCTATTCAATGAAGAATTTGTCGAGAAGCTGTAAGTGGTTATTGTAAAACTTCACATGTAAGCGGTTATTGTAAAACTTCACAGGAATAGGGCCGACTACAAGAGCCAGATGGAGAAGCAATATGTCCCATAATCTATTTTTAGCCTCGTGAACATTAAAAATACTATATTTCTTTCACAAACTACTATCTACCAATACAAACTTATTCATCACGATCATTAAAAAAGATCAACTTATTTACAATTTTCAATAACATAACAAAAATAAATAAGTTAATTTACTATATAATTAATGATCAACTTATTTACAAATTTCAATAACATGCAAAATTTAAACTTAACATATATGATGGTTAAATAAAACACCCAATAAATATTCCCACTCATATACTTTCACACAGGAGGAAATGGCAATAAGCTTTCAAAAATTTGAATAATTTTGGAGTCCAAGTTCATCGCATCCATAGGCTTCGCAATGGGTGAAGAAATTTAGTCTCTGAATTGGATAAAACCCAGAACCCTTTTTAATTTCATTTTTAAAAGCACATATATATAGCATCTTATATGTGCTTTGTCTCGTCTGTTTTTCTTTTATTTATCCCTTGCACGCTTGTTTGTGTGGTTCTCCATCCATTCATCTGCCTGTTACTCTCTTCGCTGGATTTGTGCTGCACACGAAGACCACAAAGGTCGTCATATTTCCATAGCCGTTGGGGGGTTTAGCTTAGCAAAATTCCTGGAAGTCGTTTAAGCATATACATACGCACAATAACCCAAAGAGGAGCCTTGACTTTGATGTCCGGAGAGGGTGGTCAATGAGCTCTGGTTGGGGTGTTTCGATTGCCTCATGCCTTTATCAGGTCAGCCATGTTTCCCTCTCTTTCAGCATTTATTTTATCTGCTTCAGCTTCATGGTAGCAATTAGAGTCACAATAATATTTGAACTCAGTTTTTTTCAAACTGAGGGCTAGACTGAAGGTAGTTGGTACCAGGCTAGGACAGCCCAGGCTACAAGTATATTCACTTACTCATACGGTTCAAAGCCAATACAACAATATTTATAGTGAGCAATCAGAGTAAAATCAGAATTGAATTAGCAATCAGAGTTCATACTGATGAAAGCAAATACAACAATATTCATATCCAATACAACTATATTCATAGCGACTAAGCTATTACAACAATAATTATTAAGGCATTATAGTAGAGCCATAATTATCAAGCCATAATAAAGCCATAACAGTAATTTGAATTTTGAATTTCTCTGAAAATTTTAACTTAACCAGAAAAAATAACAACCATTCTGCACAACCATTGTTATCACTATCAAGAATTTAAACCTGGTAACAACCATCTCCCTAACCATCACAATAATCCCAATTAACAATATCTGACTTTGAGCTGAATCCCAAAATTTGTACCTTGAGGTTGCCAAGATGAATCCCAAAATTTGTTTTGTGGGTTATTCGTCTGAACTCAGAAATGAAACGTCGATACCGGGGTTTCCATGTTCATATTATGCCGGGCAGGTGTCCATGTTCAGTGCATTGGTATAAATTAAACTCACCATCAGACACACCGGTGGTTCGGGTGTGCACATATGGAAAATTAATGGATCTCCCAGCCTCACGAGGGTTGCAGAGTACACCTTGCATCTTTCTTTCATCTTCTGCGAAGCGAAATATAAGTGTTTTTCTTTAAGCATTCACTAGTTTTTTTATTTTTTATTTTTTATTTTTTATTTTTTATTTTTTATTTTTTTATTTGTTAGTTAAAACAAAATTCCCTGACATGGAGGAAAAAATTCCATTTGTTTGTTGGACAGATACCATTACATTGCAGTCATCTTTGCCTTCTGGTGTTGTTGTGGAGTGGTTGTCCCCATCGTCCCATGGAAGAAATTTAGCAAACATCGTTCGCATTAAAAATAATATATTATCTTCAAGATGGAAGACTGGACTGCAACTTTCCAGCCGAGTAGCTTCCAAATCCAGACATTTGATAATGCTGGGATCCATTGTGATCAAAGCTGTGGCGATGATTTCACCAGTAGAGAATGCCCGTCCTGTATTTGAAGAAAATGTAAATATAGACAGCGGAATACAGAGAGGATTAGATAGAATCTCTATAGATGATACGAAAGAAATGCCTTCCAAGAAGGACCAATGGAGATTGAAAATCAGTAAAGCCAATAAAGGAAAAGTACCCTGGAACAAAGGCAGAAAGCACAGCCCAGGTAAATTCCCACACAAATCATCAGATTTACAGGATATGTGTATGTATAGTATTTATGTAGTTAGTTTCGTTTATGTAAGGGTCATGCCATGAGAATGGGTTCTGTTTTTCCTGGGGTAATTAATGATACATATGATATATAGAGATACCAATTACTTTGTAATATTTGATTTACAAAGGACTCTCATGACTAGAGACTCGAAAATAATATTACTGTTAAAATTGAGTCCCATGTACCCTCACAAGAAGTTCATAAAAGCAAAATTTGAAGATGAACTGAGATATCAGTAAAAGCACCTATTTGCATAACAATTTTTGTTTGGGCCTGACACTTCTGAAAGCTCTGATTCAAATGCCAAGATGGCTTCTGTTTAGCTCACACCAGGTTTTCAGTCTACTCTTACTTTATCAGGCATAATTTATCTGGACAATCACTCAAGAGGTTTCATTGTGTTTTAAGTTCTAAGAGAGTATGTTTGACTTCTCTAGTTAGACGTTATTGAGTATTTGTTGGCATTGAGTTATATTGTGAGTTGTCTGGATATAACCAGTATGCTATTCGATTAAAGTTCATGTCATATGCTGTTTCAAAATATTAATGGTTGTTGTTGTACTACAGAAACTGTTGCACTGATACGGGAAAGAACCAAACAGGCAATGCAAGACCCCAAGGTGATGTCATGTAAGAAGTGAAATTCATTTTAGAGTCGAATGTACTCGAGTATACCCACTTGAATAATGTCCAGGGAATTATGTTGTTTTGTCAATTTCAATGTGCAGAATATGCTCTTCTAAGTTTTTACTTGATGTTATTTCGATTTGCAGATTAAAAAGAAAATCATAGACTGGGGCGGTCATCCTCAGACGTAAGTTGGCTTTTTAATTTTGTTAGCAATGAGCATATACTTGCTGTTTCCATGTTTCTTTTTGTCTTGTAAGGCACATTCCTTGTTGAAGTCAATTCCCTTTCAGATGATACATGGTTTTACAACACACATAATCTGCTCTATTGCAATAGACATATTTAGACCGTAGAAGTCATTACACATGTTAGGGTTGAAGTATGAAATTTTTTTAACTCTCTTGCACAAGGGTGACATTACTTAGGGATATAGGAATTACATTGAAAGATGAAATAAGAGGCATAGAAATTATTTGGGAGGCCTAGCAGGCATTGTTAACTGGGATGAAATTAGAGTCGTAGAAATTATTTGGGAGGCCTAGCAGGCATTATGAACTGAGTTGGGAATGGGATCCCATCATCCTTCCCTCGTTATAACATGCATATTTATAATAATATGAAATATATAATAATATTATGATATCACATATGAGAGTAGGGGCATATGACATACAATAGTATACGTGTAGTGCAATGACATATGTGAGATTAGGAATTGTTGGAATTTGTAACTAGGTTCAGTCTTCATTTAATATATTGAAGTAATCTTGTAATGTACTTGTCAAAATAATAAAGAAAATAATAATAATAATAGTTATTATTATTGTGACTTATTAAAGCATGGGTCATGCTTGGGTCAACATGTTTTAGGTCAAAGTCCCCATCGAGGACTTCTAGGATTTATTCTGAGTTAATAGAGTCATTGTACATTTAAAGAGACCCTTCTTGGGCTTTTGAATCATGTAAAAAGGTTTAATATTAAGTAAAATATGAAATATGTGACCTCCACACCAAGTCGGCCTAAAGGGGATCATGTCGGCCTAAGAGACACCTATTCGACCTCACTTAGAGCCTATAAAAGGAAGGAAATCAAATTCATTTGGAGCACACTCTCACAACAAGTTCAATATCTCTTGTAGGTGTGAAAAGTTTGAAGTCTGTTGTCGGGAAGCGGAAAGAAGTGCGAGTTTGGGGAAGTCTAAGGAGAAGAAGAAACACGAAATTTTGGTGCCTCTCTCTCTCTGTTCAGTGCCCTTGATTGGTAGATCGAAGTCTTCCAAGTTTTGCTGCTGCCGAAAGTCGTCTGTTGCTGCCTAGTTGAAGTTGCTGGAAAGGGGTCGAAGATTTGGGAGGCTGACTTGGTGTGGAGGGAAGGTCTAGTATATGTCTAGGGTGAAGAGTCTCAAAGAATACTATTGAAAGGAAGAATTATCTTGACTGGGTTTTCCCCTCGAGGAGGGTTTTTCCCTGGCATGGTGCCTACATTTGGTGTCTATTGTTTTATGTGCTGTTGTTTTGGTAATTGCTTGATGAACTAAAAGAAAGAAGATATAAAGAATCATAATAACAAGAAACATCACAAGTAATTATCAAGAATAAGAAAATCTTTCTGCCTTTATGATTTTCTAACATGGTTTTAGAGCTTTGGTGAAGAAGGAAGAAAAAGTTGTCTTCTACACTTGATCAAGGAACCATTCAAAGGATCATCTCAGGGGAGGAATCTACTACATTCTAGGAAGATGCCTAACACAATGAAGGGAGAAAACAAACCTGAAGGAGCCTCAAACTACAGGTCCTGGAAGAAGAGAATTGACCTCATCCTTGAAAAGAATAAGGCACTGGACTTGGTCAAGGGAAAAGTAAAGAAGCCTACAAAGGATTCCAGTGATGGTGACAAAGTGAAATACAGGGAACTAGAATTGGTGGCCATGACTCTAATGGTAGAAGGAATAAAGGACAACCTTGTCCCATTCATAGCCAACATCGACCATGCTCAGGAAATGTATGAAGCCTTCTCGAAGTTATTCACTATTAAGAACATTGGTCAAGTAGCTACTTTGAAAAATGAGCTAAGGACTACAAAGATGACTAAAGAAGACTCAGTGGCCTCCTTTGTTGTAAATATAACAAGAATCAGGGATGAGCTTTTGGCCATTAATGAAATTGTTCCAGATAAAGAACTCGTGATCACTGACCTATTAGGATTGCCACCTACTTGGGGTGCATTTGTTGCAGGACTTAACAGTTGGAAGGAAGCTCCCACCTTTGAAGGACTATGGACTGCCTGCAGTCAGGAAGAATTAAGGATCTCATTAGCTACCAATTCTAAAGGTGTATCAAATGCCTACATTGCTCATCATAAAGGAAAGAAATCAAAGGGACCAAGGAAGAAAGTTGGCATGTCTAAGGTAGAATGCTATCAATGCCATAAGAATGGTCACTATAGGAGTGACTGTCCCGACAATCTGAGAAACAATAAGAGAGAACGAGATCAAGCCAACATTGCTGAAGAAGGAGACCCAAAGAAAGTCAAGCCCGAAGAATTTGACATTAGGGACTTACACTACTAAGTCCTTTGCTTGTAGCCTTAGATATCTTACTTTTATATTTTTGATTAGAATTTATAGGTCTTTAATATATTTTTGGAAAAGACATTCTCTTATTTTATAAGTTTTAGGTATCCCTCAAAGCTTTGGAGGGAGCCCTCAACAACTCCTGAAGATAAGTATCTCATTTCCTCTCAGTTTTGGTTTCATGTACTTATTTAAGTTTTGATTATATTAATACTATTCACCTTTCTCCCTCTATGGTCTTGATTAGGAAAACATCTGCTATATTCTTATGGGATTTACGATTGCGGACAAAGGTATCTCCCCTAGGTTTGTTGGTCAACCTAGAACAACAGAGAGACAAGGGACCCAATGCTTTTCCTTAAAGTAGATAGATGATGGAGTGAGGCTTACCTGGAAACTATCGCTCACTTCGCTCCTTCTTTAGCTTGGAAGCTCCAATTCTAGCTTCGATCGCCAAAATTAGATCCTGCACAGTTAGATAACAAAAGCCAAGAAACTACAAGATGTATGCAGTATCATCTAAATACTCTATTCAATAGATCAACATGGTATTGAAATAAGTGAAATAACAATGTCACATATAGGAAAACAAAGAATTCTTTGCATTAATATAAATGGAAGGAGATTACAACCATAAGTGGCAGTTGACCTTGTAGAAGAGCTCCTCCAAGTTGTTAACTGGTCCTTTCCTTTTCACAATATGCACCTCCAGTCACCCTATGCATGAGATGATAACTACTTACAGCAGCAGCATAAGGGCAAAATCACTCTCCAAAGGCAACACTGCCAACCATTAACTCTTGCATATGAGAGGGTAAATATATAGGAGAGACAGGTAAGTTGGGAGTTCTTATCCAATTACCATTCTAGGGCTTTGGATCCACCTTTGATGGAGGGATAGGATCAAGGGATAAGAGGTGAAAACTCCAAAGTAGGGTAGGATAGAATCTGAATGTCAATCCAAGGTAAGTAGTTGAAACAAATTCTGGAAACTCCTAGAAGGTGAAGCTTCCAGAATCCCGCTCATTCTCCCAGAATTCTAGAACCAACGCAGATGCAAAGGAGGGAAACCTGCTGGTGACCAACGCTGGCTAAAGTGGAGCAAGCTGTAGGTGAACGCACCCCAGTAGGCTTGCAGGGAGCATTGGTCCTCAAACTGGCTTAGATAGGGCAATTTAGGGTTGAAATTCTAAGGGATGAAAGGCACATGCTTAGAGTTTTGTGCAAGATGATGAAAAGGGGAATAGGATGTTGATTGATCCCTTTAGGAGGCTCACTTTGATTGGATATGACAAAATGGCCTATAAAAGAATGCCCCCTAAAGTGCAAAGCTAGAGATGGTGACCGATGACTGCAGTGCTTTACCTTGTGACAAGTAGGGATCAAGGACAACTGACAAGCTTCATCTGTTACAATACAATTATCATGATATCTGGATGCTGAGGGAGGCATACTGTTAATTTTGGGAAACTAGGTCCAAACTCCATGTTGCACTGCTCATATGATGATTATTATATTTTTGTTGGATTCCTCTTTTGGAGAGGTGCAAGATTGATCTAAAGATAATCTTGTTTGGATGAGCAGAACTTATATTTTGATTTTATTTTCCACACATGTGCAAGGTTGATTAGATTTGTAATGTAGGCTTGCAAGCCCAATAGATGTGTCACACACCCTCACTGATGGATATAAATTGGAGAGACTTGGAGATCAGTTGCTCATCAACTCATCACACATTCTCTCTTGTGATCTGATTGGTTCGATTAGCCTTTGGAGGCCTCTTTCTCTCACACGTGCGGAGCTGAAGCTGGGAAAAAGTGCGGACTGTTTTAGGGCTGTTTTGTTGGTGCTTTGACCGTGGTCAAAACTTGGAGTTTTGACCTCCAACAAGTGCAGAAATTCCGATCTCTTGAGGCCGCATTAGAGGGCACAAAGATTGAGGAAAAGAGAGACAGTTGACTGAAGCACTAAATCTGCAGCGTTGACCAACATTAACTTTTTTTGCATTGACTTTTTCTGTTGACCAACGTTGAATTTTTTGGAGCTGTCTTTGAGGGGTGTTTGTGGCACTTGGAGGATTGACTGATGTGATGTTGAGAAAGACTTTGCTGGCTAGTGCATCCTGTTGACTGCCGTAACGCACACTACTCTCTATCTTTGCTGGACAAGAAGAATTGTAAATCCTGATCTATATTATTGGCTTGTCTTCTGTTGATCTATTATTATGTCTTATCATCATTTTACTTTCATGTATATGTGATTGCTAAATTGAATCGGGTAAGAAAGGTTGAAGTAAAACTGCATTAAGCATAGAACATACCATGTCTGTCTAAATTTAACATGGTATCGGAGCTAAGGTGAAGACAAAGCCCAAGCTAGTGTGAAAAGCAATCACCGAAGAAGAAACCTATCAAGGACCAATGGCCTCCTCAACCTATAATGGTTTCAAATCTGATGATAAGTTGACTGACAAGTCTGATTATCATGCATGGAAGATGTCCTTGGATTTGGCATTAGAAGATCAAGATGTCATGGATTATGTGTAGGGGAAGATTCCCGAGCCTCCATCAAATGCACCTGCTGCCACAAAGGCGAAGTATAGAAAAGGGGAAATCAAAGCAAAGATGATTATCAGGGATTCTATTCATAAGCACTAGGCTGCTTACATCTCCGAGTTGGGCACATCTAAAGAGATGTATGATAAGCTGGTTAGCATGTTCAGGGCTAGCAATGCTAATCAAGTTCTTTTCTTCAAGAACCAATTGAAGAATATCAAGAAGGGTAAAGAAGAATCCATTTAATCCTATTTTATGAGGCTCACTGAAATCAGGAACAATATCCTAGCTATTGGAGAAGAAATAGCTGATCGAGAGATGGTTTTCATTGCGCTTGGAGGTCTCCCCAGTGATTGGTATGTACTATTCTTAATAATAATGTGATTCTTGATTTTGATGAAATATTGACGAGATTCACTCAAGAGGAGACAAGAATGATGGAGAGAGATCATCCCTCTAATGGAAATGGTGGTGACCCCACTGCCTTCGCCACTCATGCAAAGAAGAGGAACAATCGTGGTCTGAGAAATCAAAATCATGGAAGAGCGGGGCCCAAAGGAAGGAAAGGGAGCTGTTACACTTGTAACAAGTTTGGTCACTATGCAAGAGAGTGCCCCAATAGAAGGGACTCTCCCAGGGATGATGACAAAAACAACTCTAGGGGGATTGGTAATCAAAAGAACAATAGGTTCAAAGGAAAGAGGAAGGCTCCCTCTGATCGTAGTGGAAATGGGCAACCTTTCAAGAGGTCAAGAAATTCCAAGTACGATGAATCTAATGTTGTTGATAATAAGAAAAATGAATATATTCTTCTATCTGCCCTCTCTGCTGTATCTCCTCCCGACACCCTGGATGTCTGGTTGATTGATAGTGGTGCTTCAAGGCACCTCGCTGGTTATAAAGAAGCCCTCTCTGATTTGATTGAGAAGGATACTAATTTAGAAATTATCCTTGGAGATAATGCCACCTATCTCGTGAAAGGGACAGGGGCTATGACGCTTCATCTATCTCATGGTCAAGTCCTCCCCTTACAAACTGTGTTGTACGGACCTGATTTGAAGAAGAACCTTGTGTCTATTTTGGCAATGGAAGACAAAGGATTCAAGGTGGCATTCGTGGATGGAAAGGTAAACATCTGGAAGAAGAACTTCAAAGAAGCTCTTACTATTGGTTTTAAAGTTGATACACTCTACCAGGTTGGAGGAAGTCCATTGGGGGCTATGTCATGTGATACAACTCTTTAAACTGAGTTATGGCACCGGAAGTTTGCACACCTTCATTACAAAGCCCTTTTCGAAGCAAGGAAGGTCGTGACAGGGATGCCTGAGTTTAAATATGATCATGAAGGCATATGTCAGGGTTGTGCCAAAGGGAAGCATACAAGGGGACCATTCCCCTCAAGTGTCACAAAGACATCTTATATCTTGCAATTGATACATTTTGATTTATCTGGTATGCTGCTTGTAACATCCTTGGGAGGATGTTCCTATTACATGACTTCTCTCACAAGACCTGGATATATTTCTTGAAGAAGAAGGGCGGAGCATTCAAATGGTTTTGTACCTTTAAGGCCTTGGTGGAAAATCAAACCGGGAAGAAAATCAAAATTTGGAGGACCGACAATGGGACCGAGTATGAGTCAAATGAGTTCAATGACTTTTGCAGAGAAGCTCGCATTAAGAGGGAGACCACAACTGTGTATACTCCTGAGCAAAATGGTGTTGCTGAAAGAAAGAACATGACCATTGTGGAAGCTGCTCGCGCCATGCTATATGGCCAAGGTCTTCCGAAGTTTCTATGGGGAGAAGCTGCGAACACTGCTGTGTATGTTCAAAATAGATGCCCGCATTCTGCTTTGGACTCCAAGATTGCCGAAGAAGTCTTCTCTGATAAGAAACTTGATGTTTCTCATTTTAGAGTCTTTGGTAGTCTTGTTTATTTTCATGTACCGAAAGAAAAGAGAAGCAAGCTGGATGCTTTTGGAAAGAAGGGAATATTTGTGGGCTACAGTGAAACTTCGAAGGCATATAGAATCTATGTGCTTGGTCAAAGAGAAGTGGAGATATGCCACGATGTCACCTTCGATTAAGATGCTGCCCTCAAGAAAGTAAGAAATCTTCCTAGCTCAAAGGAAGACAAAGAAGAAGAAGAAGCTGGAAGACATGATGAATCGAAGGATGAACCGACGCCCGATGTTGAAGGACCAATGGATCCTATTGATCCACCTCCTTCAAATAAGAAGAGACCCTCATGGCTCAGGGACACTCTTGAAGTTGACGAGAGACTTATTGCCCCAAGGGGGACATTCTGTGAAAGCAAAAGCCGAATAGATACCAAGGGTATCTAGCAGCCATGATTACAATTGTGCAATCTGAGCCTGGATCTTTTGAAGAAGCGGTAAAGCATCAAGTTTGGAAGGATGTTATGCACGAAGAATATGAGTCCATTATGAAGAATGATGTTTGGGAAGTGGTCCTGAGACCAGAGGACAAATCTGTTGTCACCTCGAAATGGCTCTTCAAGATCAAGCATGGAAGCTGATTGAAGTGTTGAAAAGTACAAGCCAAGATTTGTTGCCCGAGGCTTCTCTAAAAACGAAGGCATAGATTATGATGATATATTTGCACCCGTCGCCCGCTATAACCCCCATCCGATCTATCATTGCCCTTGCTGCAACGCAAGGATGGAGTCTCCATCAGATGGATGTGAAGATTGCCTTTTTGCATGGTTCAATAAAGGAAGAGGTTTATGTGGAGCAACCTCTGGGGTTCAAAGTACAAGATAGAGACACCTATGTATGCAAGTTGAAGAAAACCCTCTATGGGTTGAAGTAAGCCCCCAAGGCTTGGTATGAGAGGATAGATAGCTACTTGATGAAGCTGGGCTTCACTCAAAGTAATGCTGATCCAAACCTTTATTTTAAGGTTGATAAAGAAAGGCCTCTCATTCTAGTTCTCTATGTGGACGATCTCTTCCTAACAGGTGTTGACCCTCTCATTCATCAATGTAAAAGGGAGCTAGCTTCCGAGTTTGAGATGAAAGACCTAGGAATGATGCATTACTTCCCTAGGCTTGGAAGTCTGGCAAAGGCTAGGCGAGATTTTTCTTTCTCAAGGAAAATATGTCGTGAGCTAATGGAAAGATTTGGTATGGTGGATTGCAAGTTTGTGTCAACACCGATGGAACTCAACTTTAAGAAGTTGTGTGGAAGCACTGCTAGGCCCAAGCTGGGAAATCCCATAGAGTATCAACAACTCGTGGGGGCCTTGATGTTCTTAGTGAACTCCCGTCCGGACGTATGTTTTGCAGTGAACACTTTGAGTCAACATATGGTTGAGCCTCATCACATTCATTGGATTGGTGCCAAGAACCTATTGAGAAATCTTCGGGGCACAATCAACCATGGGCTGAGATACACTGTTGGGAGTTTGAGACTCCATAGATATACTGATGCCGATTGAGCTAGCAGTGTGGTGGATCGCAAGAGCACATCTGGATGTTGCTTCACCTTGGGTTCTGCTTTGATATCTTGGATGAGCCGGAAGCAGAATTCAGTGGCTTTGAGCACCGTTGAAGCCGAATACATTGCAGCGAGTATGGCCTGTTGTGAAGTTGTTTGGTTGAGAAAGCTCTTTAGTGAGCAATTTGGATATGTGCTAGATACCACCGTTATCCTTTGTGATAACTAGAGTGGGATTCGTCTTTCTGAGAATCCTGTGTTCCACGATTGATCCAAGCATATTGATATTAGGTACCACTTTATCTGGGATATGATACAGCGAGGTGCCGTAAGGATCGATCACATTGGCATTGACGAGCAGGTCGCGGATATTCTCATGAAGCCCTTGGGGAAGGTCAAATTCTTAACCTTCCGTGAGAAGCGTGGAATCGTGGAAAGACCTTATTTTGAGGGTCTTTCCTGAGTTGGAGTATGAGCTCTGGGAGCTCTAAGGGGCTTGGGGATAACTTCTTGGAGCTATAAGCACACACAGGGCTAGGCTTACCCAACCTTGTTGTGCTTCTGCCCCACCGTTATGATATTGAGTTGGATCACCTCTCTTTGTTCTATGCCCCGCACGCATCCTACCCATGGAGTTTCAAACTCAAGGGTAGTACCTTTCATTTGGCCAATGAGGTAGGAAATGTGGATAGAGACCAATAGCAAGATCGATGGACACATTGAAGATTGCCGTACTCTCTATGTCTAGGATGGCACGTGTCCAACACCTTGATATGAGATCAAGTATGGTGAGGTTCTTACCTCTAAATTAACTTTGGGTCAGTAAACTAACTTCGGGTTAGTATGAGACTCTTTTGAGGCCGAGAGAGGTTTTAACCTTTAAGCTGACTTCGGGTCAGCAAAGTGTGATGTCTTTGTGACTCACCCTTTTTTGTTCTATTTGCGAAGAAGAGCCAACAAAACAAGTTACGACAGGATGATGCAGGAGTGCAGGATGTTATATGATAATACATGATGGTACTGATCACTGGATGGCACTGGTGGACAGATGGAGTTCTCCCTAGTTGAGAGGGAGTGTTAATTTTGGGCAATTAGGTCCAAACTCCGTGTCGCACTGCTCATATGATGATGATTATATTTTTGTTGGATTCCTCTTTTAGAGAGGTGCAAGATTGATCTGAAGATCATCTTGTTTGGATGAGCAGAACATATATTTTGATTTTATTTTCCACACATGTGCAAGGTCGGCCAGATTTGTAATGTAGGCTTGCAAGCCCAATAGATGTGTCACACACCCTCACTGATGGATATAAATTGGAGAGACTCGAAGATCATTTGCTCATCAACTCATCACACATTCTCTCTTTTGATCTGATTGGTTCGATCAGCCTTTGGAGGCCTCTTTCTCTCACATGTGCAGAGCTGAAGCTGGGAAAAAGTGCAGATTGTTTTAGGGCTGTTTTGCTGATGCATTGACTAGCGTTGACCAGGTCAAAACTTGGAGTTTTTACCTCCAACAAGTGCAGAAATTTCGATCTCTTGAGGCCACATTAGAGGGCACAAATATCGAGGAAAAGAGAGACCATTGACCAAAGCCCTAAATCTGCAGCGTTGACTTTTTTTCTTGACCAGTGTTGACATTTTTGGAGTTGTCTTTGAGGGGTTTGTGTGACACTTGGAGGATTGGCTGATCTGATGTTGAGAAAGACTTTGCTGGTTGGTGCATCCTGTTGACTGCCGTAACGCACACTACGCTCTATTTTGCTGGACAAGAAGAATTGTAAATTATGATCTATATTATTGTCTTGTCTTTGTTGATCTATTATTATGCTCTATCAACATTTTACTTTCATGTTTATGTGATTGCTAAATTGAATCGGGTAAGAAAGATTGAAGTAAAACTGCATTAAGCATAGAACATACCATGTCTGTCTAAATTTAACACATACCCATACTCAGTTCATAAGCTAACATAACATGTACAATGATCAAAAGACGCGTCCATAGATGCAACTAATGGACTCATGACTGGATGACTGTCTATATGATCACGACCATCATACATTGTGATCTTTGTATAACTCCTGAAATCGCAGCCCGGATGGATGAAACTAGATCTGGGGTCTTTTATCTCGTTCACACGACCAACTAATATACGAGTCTATCCATGTGAATCAATGCGCTGGAGTCGAACATAGTAGACACCATCTGAATACTGGTCAATGATGTAAGCCGTTAACAGACGCGGGAGAAACCACCGATGATGTTAATGTCTCTCAAGGTACTATGGTACAATCAGTATGGTGTGAGTAAATGAACTGATGTCGAACACCACACAAAGTCTTTCGGTCGAAGGCCATTGATGTGAACCTATCCCCGAGAATGAGGAAACTTTCCATTGATGTATGCAAGCACCAAGGTACCAGAGGGTTGTTTCTGAGTCAACTTCCTGGATAATGTGTTGATGTCGACAGGAAGCGACTTGTCACAGGAGCATCTTGATGTATTCCCCATCAACGACACGAAGCAGGTATTATGATTGAGACAGAATGATCAGAATGATGCTGATATGGAACTGGATCAGGAAAGGCAGACATGAAATGAAGGCTCAAGAGTATTGTAGCAGAGATCAACTGAAGGACTTCTCTTGAACACATAACGACCCTAATGGAGTTGGCAGCATTGACCCAAAACCGAAATGAAGGCTCTAAAAATGGTATGATAACCAAAAGACAAGCAGATTACCCAACCCAATAGCCATGAAGATGAAGTGGAAAGTTTCATGTTCAAGAGCGATTCGCTACCATTTAGCAAGATGGAATTCCGCGTTTTAACAATTTTCCCAACCATACTGGTCAATACCTCTTTATTTTTTAACAAGCTTGAGGAGGATAACATATGCTTGATCTGTAAGTTCATCCTTTGGATGAATCCCTCCATGTATTTTTAACGAACCTTGAGAAGGAGTGGTTCCACCTTGTCATGTTCGACAAGTCCATCACTGTTTGATGTTTTAACGAGTACAGCGAAAGTAAAACTTGATATTTTTTTCATGTTTAGAGAGTTTGAAAAAGAGGCAGAAAAGAAAACTCCAGATGTCCCTTTCCGTAGATAGTCTCTTAAGTCCGAAAAGGTAGAAAACAATACTCAAGAGAGCCTCTTAGCCATGTTCGACTAAGGTATTCCTTTTTTGTAGTTAGTCTATATCAGTTCAGAAAAGGGATAAACTTATACTGAGTAGACGTCTTTTCATTTACTTTTACGAGCTCGAAAGGACAAGTGCTCAACAATCTTTTCATATCTTGGGAGTCTGAAAAGAGCTGAAAGAGGATTCCAGGTTTTTTTTTTTTTCCGTTGATTTATAGAGTCCGAAAAAGAGATAAAAGTGTTCTCTTTGGTCAAAGTAACCTGTTAAAACATAGTGAAAACCTGCTAACAACTGTTGACTTGCTCAAAACACCACAAGAAGGATTAAACATACCTGTTTCATAGTAAAAATGAAACATATCTTGGTCAGAATGTTAAAAATGAATAAAATAAAGAGAAAATGACCATAAATATTCAAAATGACTTTTCATTTTTACCATTTCACACTTTACCTTCAACAGTGAATATTTGGAGCCCTTTTGCCCTTGATCTTCTGCAGCGGATTGCTTCCAATCCAGGGAACCATTTCAAGTGCCGTCGGATCCAAGTAGGAGCTAAGACCTTTCTTTATCTTTCCATGTTTCATTTTTGTGTTTTCATGCAAATTTTCGAAGTTTTTGAGGCTCCTGGGGTTCATAAAAAACGACTTGGGACCAACACACCCCCCCCTCTGTGTCGAAAAGGGCGTTGCACCTAGGTAGTGGAACACTGTAGATAGAGGTGCAACGCTCTGTCTAAGCCTCCTCGGGTGCGTTGGGCGCATTTCTCCAAGTTTGTTCTCAGTTTTGCCTCAAATTTTGTCAGGTTTTTTGCATGGGAAAGAGTCTAATGAGTCCTTTGTTGATGTTCCAGGTACCCATTATCACAAAATGTCATTTATCCGGAGAGAAAGAGAGCATGAAGCACAATATATGGATGCGTAAAATGACCTTGCTACCATCCAGATGCTTAGAAACTACAGGTTGTTGAAATTATTTTGGCTTCCCTGTATGAGGCAACAAATGGAATTGTTAAAGTACCTTGTGCGTTCATTGGATGTTCAGGCACAGGCGTTCAGGTTTGGGGAGAATCTACTCGAGATACAGGTAGATGATACTCTTTGACAGGATTGTCAAAGCGAGGTGCCCCTATCTCTCTTCTAGGTGGAAGAAGTAGTGGCGAGATGGTGAAAGATTACATTGCCACCTATTGCAGACCTTGAGCCGTTCCTACTAGGGATAGAAAGATTAACATAAAGGATGTGACCCAACTAACTTTAAGAATGATCTTGTTCATCATAGCATGATTGGCAAGCAACTCGACATTACATGTGGCAAGCAGATCATACATGTAGTGCGGGGTAGAATGTTTAGCGCCGACAATATTCAACTGGAGCGAGGGTGTCTTGGTCAACTTGAAGGAACAACTTACTAAGGCAAAGGAGGGGAAGTTGAAAAACTTCGGCTATGGTGCCATCTTCGTCTCTTTTGCCTTAGAGGGGGTACCATTATTGCAGCCTCAGCAGATTGTACTCTAGCCCTTTGATTCGAGTGTCCCACGGATGAGGAGGTGGATAGACCACATGGCCAGACATGCAGGTCCATCAACGATTAACTTTTCGCCAACCTTCTTCGGATGGCTGCGCAGACAGTTCATTGTGATCGATGAGTATCCTTACGCAGGGATGGATTTTTGCGATGATCCCGAGCTTGTGTTGCCTGAGGGCGAGCAATGGGATGCTACAGGTAAGATACTTTGACCTTAAGTTTTTAAGAAGTTTTACAATTTTTTTGTTTTTTTTCATGTTTTTGAGACTAAACTATTTGATGTCTTCATGCAGACATTGGACCCGTTCGACCAGTGGGTGCTACACATCTTAATCACATAGAGAGACAACCACAAGAGGAGGCAGTGGGACCAGTATAGGTCGCTGCGGTGGGATGGGATGTGCTACGAGATCTTGAGGTAGTAGAGGTCTTAGAGGAGGTGAAGCACCACATGGAGGGATCACGGGGTTGATGAGACCGTAGTCGATCAGCTTCCATTGCGACATACCATCGGGGTACCTAGTCGTATTGGTCGATTACTGCGCAAGATAGCTCGTGCTGTGTCGTTCACTCATGAGCACCACTGATTGTCTACTTAGATGTTTGCATGTAGTTTTTGTATATGGGCAATGTAGCCATATGTGTCTCGGGGCACACATTTTGTAAAACCAAACTTATCATATATATATATTCAATGTTTCCTAGTTTCTATTCTGGTTTCAATATAATGTGATGTGAATTGAAAGTTATTTACATTCGTTGCAAATGTCTATCTAAAACTAAATTAGCTAGGGAATCTGCTAAAGTGTTTAGATTTCTAGAAATGTGTTCATATTGTATGAAATAAAAATGCCTTTCCAGAAGACGCTTTCTCAAAACCATGTGAAGGATGGCAGGATTCCTCACCGAATAGATATTCGCAAGTTGTAGTACTACGAGCTGTGAGTCAAGTCTGATGACTATACGACGGATACCATGGGAAATAACATCAGATAGCAACTCAACCACTGCGCTATACTCAACGATGTAGTTAGTAGAGCGGGCAATGCAAATCCCTTGCATGCTCACTAGCTCGCCATTTGGAGCAAAGATGGCCATGCTGCGGATGATAGGTTCCGAGTACTATGGCTAGCATCATCGACATAACCAATATATGGTTCGAGAGAGGTTGACATCTGCAAATCAAAGTAAAGAAGGATCAACAGAAACCATGGGAAACTCTGAAAAACACACTGTAAACACACTCAACACACTTATAGACAGTATGTACACAGTGTACTATGCATGGGATCAAGCATAGTATTTTTTGAGATACAACCCATTTCTAGGCTGCGACAGTGGAATTCCATCAAGATCTACTAACTCGTAAGCCCCTTTTGCCAAGACACGTTTGACAATGTATGGGCACAACCGCATAGGTTGGGACTTTCTTGGGCCTAACTTATCGACCTCCTAGTCGTATAAGAGTACTAGATCTCCTTCCACAAAAACTCTAGGCTTGACACTTTTGTCATATTGCGCTTTGATGCGTCTTTTATGAGTTTTGTTGGCCAAAGTGGCATTGCGCCGGGTCTCATCCAATCGAGTCAAGTGTAAAAGGCACTCCTCTTATGTGGAGGAAGCAGGGAGAAGTTCGATAGCTAGTTTTAGCGATGGAATTTCTCACTCAATGGGAAGGATCGCTTCCAGACTGTAGACCAAATGAAACGGCGTGAATCCGGTAGCAGTCCTTACTGAGGTTCGATATGCCCACAAGGCAACGTAGAAGTAAATGCTAGTCCGATTTATGGACCCCTATCATGCGTTGAAGCATAGTCATAAGAACTTTGTTGATAGCTTCAACCTGTCCGTTAGCCTGAGGATAATAGGGAGTGGAATTTTCATGTGAAAGTCCCAATTTGGCAGTTAATTTGGTCATCATATGATTCCAGAAATGCTTCCCGTGATCTGTGACTATCGCTTGCAGAACACCAAACCTAGTGATCACGTGGTTGAAAAAGAAGTACGTAGTCGTTTCTCCAGTGTTATTGAATGTAGGCATCGCTTCGGCCCACTTAGTAAAGTCGTCAACAACGACAATGATATATCCATGCCCCCTGACCGAATGAGGATTACATGTCATAAATTCGATACCCCATTTCGCAAATGGACCAATGATGATAACGACGTGCAGTGAGGTAGGTGGAGCACGGACTTTGCGATCATATATCTAGCAAGCATTACACTTTTGGATTGTAAGGATACAGTTGCGGAAAATGGTGAGCCAAAAATAACCAGCGCGTAAGATCTTTTGTGCGGTAGCATAACTAGATAAGTGTCTGCCACATGCTCCTGAATGGCAATCATTTAGAACTTTCTCGGTCTCGGCGAGGGTGAGGCACCTTCGTAAAATCATATCGATACCACGACGGTAAAGGGCGTCGCCGATAATCACATAATTTTGGGACTGGTATTGGATACGTTGCTGCTTAAAGCGAGAGGTATTAGGTTGGAAAGTTTGGGTCTAGAGATAAATCAGGAAATCTCCATACCACGAATTAGATGACGATATCAGAAACAATGACTCGTCAGGGATGGACTCTTCAGATGTAGATTCTGCATCAAGGGAGGGAAGATTGCACATTAGTTCGACGAAAACTAGGGATTTCTTTGACTTTGGCGAATTCCAGGTCAAACTCTTGGAGAATAACTATCCATTTTGAGCACTTGCCCCCAACAATTGGCATGACAGTATATATGTCATCGGGTTGCAATCTGAAATGACCGTAGTTTTCCGAAACAAGATGTAATGGCGAAATCTCTGGATGGCTTGAACGACTGCCAAAGCCAACTTTTCGACATGAGTATACCGGATCTCGGTATCGTTGAGGTTCCGACTCAGATAATATACATCCCAGTCCCAATGTCATCTTCTTGGACCAACACCATAGCTATAGTAGAGATGGCGACAACGAGATAGAAGAAATAGTTGCGCTGATAATCAGGGGGATATACGAGAGATGCCCGAACCAGTACATCTTTCAAGGCATCAAACACTTTCTGTGCAACGTCATCCCAATGGAAGGGAATCCCTTTCTTCAGTAAGCGAGTAAATCCTTTGGTCAGCTCGGCGTAGTTAGGGATGAATCTCCTCAAGAAGTTAGCTTTCTTTTGGAGTCTTTGTAACTGAACTAAGGAGGAGGGTGCAGGCATATCAAAAATCGCCTAGACTTTGAGAGGATCAATACGAATTCCTTGTTTGGATATAACGAAACCAAATGTTCGACCATAACCAACACAGAACACACATTTGTGCTGGTTAAGTCGAATGTTATAGTGTCTACAACGAAGAAAAATGGTCCGTAAATGCAGAGGGTGATCAACCCGATGCTTGGAATGAGCAGGGAGATCGTCCAAATAGGGTTTCACGATATGCTTAATATCATGAAAAGCATAATCCATCGCATGTTGAAACGTGGCCCTTGCATTCTTGAGATCGAATGGGAGCTTTTTCTAAGTGAAAGTACCCTTGGGACAAATAAATGTTGTTTTAGGTTGGTCCGCTGGGAGATTGTTGATTTGATTATAACCCAAGAATCCATCCGTAAATGAATAGATCTCGCAACTAGCGCAATCATCAACAATCTGGTCGATAAACGAGGTCGGATAGTTTTCTTTCAGAGAAGCTCGATTACCATCCTGATAATCGACACATGTTAGAATCATGCCTGGTTTCTTCATGACAAGGACTACGTTTGAAACCCAATCAGTTAATGGAACGAGGTATATAAAACCAACCCGAAGAAGCTTTTCAACTTCAACTTTTATCTTGGAAACCTTCTTAGGATGGATTGGACGGAGGCATTGCTGGACAGGTTTGGCATCAGGATACATTTTAATTTCGTGCACCACTATGTTCGGGTCGATACCTGACATTTCTTCATACGTCCAGGCAAAGAAATCTCTAAACTCACAAAAAAGGGTTCGATAGGTCTTGACTTCAGACAAAGAACAAGACGCTCTGATGTACATATTTTTGACTATTCCTGGTTTGATCGAAATATCGAGAGGAATGGTTTCTTCGATATTTGAGATGTTCATTTCAAAATCGATCTCATGAATGGAAACGAAATTCGTAAAGGACTCGATTAAATTAGGTAGGTACAAATCACCTAGATTATCTTCTATGGAATCAGGAAGCGAGGAACGATGATGATGCTCATCCCACGACGCGTCTTCTGACATCATGATTTCCATGATGCTTTCGTTGATAGAGAATATGCACGAGAAAGGATCAGAGGGCATGCCATAATCCAGAGATCAATCTGCCTAATTGATTGAAGAAAAAGTATGGGCCGCACAAGCTGAGTAGATGGCTTCGTAATCTTTCTCAATGGGGCTAAGCGGCATTCGGTTGCCAAAAATTTGGATGCAAGTTTCATTTGGTACAATCCACGGATCGACGAGAATCGTAGAGGATGATATCATATTGATCTAAGCAACCGTAGGTGGGGAGTTGGAAGCGGGGGGGGGGGGGTGGGGAGTCCCCATGAGCGATGAATCCTTCAATAATCCAACTCCAACATGCTGATAGGAATGTAGGGCTTCCCCTACAAGAGGGACACTTTCGGTCACATTGGAATCAGAGGCAAAGAAGTTGAGTTGATCTATGGCTACGATCTCGCCGTTATGAGAAAAGGCAATCATCCAGAAGTAAGTTGAAACGACGACAACCATGGCATAAACCCATGTACATCCCAGTAGAAGATCATAATCAAGAGGTCCGTCAATAACTTCTATTTCAACAGAGACGGTTTTGCCCCCAAGTTCCACTTGAAGGGAATTCAAAATCCCACAGGGTTTATATGTCCTTCCATCAAAGGCTTTTAATGTGGTGGTCGATTGATTCAGTTGAGGTGAACCAATCGCCTTCCAGCAAGACAAACATGATGCAGGTCGATGCTCCCTCATCCACAATGGAACAATGAATGTTCTTACCGTGAACAATGACCTGCGTCATAAAAGCTAACTGAGTTGGAAGCTGAGGAGTATAGTTTTCATGAGAGAAAACCACTAGGTTGAAATCCGATGGGTCCATACATCCGATAGCCGACAATAAGGCCTTCTTTTGGGCGAGGTAGTTTTGCAACACCTCAAGAGTGGACATGGATGATGGAGATTGAGCCAAGTCTTCAACCACATTGTAATTTTGGGCAACTCTTGAATGAGGTTTGTAAGCAGACTTGTGAATAACACCCTTTAGAGGCTTGATAGTCAATTCCAAAGGCAGAACATAATCAAACAAGGTCGGTGCCGAACTGGCAGGTTGATCAGTAGCTTGACCATTCAGTGGATTCACATTACCATAGTCTTTGTTCTGAGTGGCCACCAAAACATCAGATCTCTTCTTTGAGGAGGAAAGCATCAAAATTGTGTTAGAGGAAGTGGGGTCCCGGGCAACCATATGAGTCTCCTAATTGGGAAACGGGTCGGTCAACACAATGGAAGAAGTGAATGATTTAAGAAATTGATTCACTTCAGCGCGGTGCGAACAATCAGGAGTAAAGTGATCCTCGTTGCAAATCAAGCATGGATTTCTAACAATGGAACAATGAATGTTCTTACCGTGGACAGTGACTTAAATCATAAAAGCTAACTGAGCTGGAAGCCGAGGAGAATAGTTTTCATGAGAGAAAACCACTAGGTTGGAATCCGATGGGTCCATACATCCGATAGCTGACAATAAGGCCTTCTTTTGGGCGGGGCAATTTTGCAACACCTCAAGAGTGGACATGGATGATGGAGATTGAGCCAAGTCTTCAACCACATTGTAATTTTGGGCAACTCTTGAATAAGGGTTGTAAGCAGACTTATGAATAACACCCTTCGGAGGCTTCATAGTTAATTTCGGAGGTGGAAAAAAATCAAACAAGTTCGGTGCCGAATTGGCAGGTTGATCAATAGCCTGACCATTTGGTGGATTCGCATTACCATAGTCTTTGTTTCGAGTGGCCACCAAAACATCAGATCTTTGCTTTGAGGAGGAAAGCATCAAAACCGTGTTAGAGGAAGTGGGGTCCCGGGCAACCATATGAGTCTCCTGATTGGGAAACGGGCCGGTCAACACAGCGGGAGAAGTTGATGATTTAAGAATCTGGTTCATTTCAGCGTGGTGCAGACAATCACAAGTAAAGTGATCCTCGTTGCAAATCAAGCATGGATATCGAGGCTTTCGTTTCTCATTGAAAGACAAATTTGTTTGTTTATCCTGCAGTGAGGAGTCTTTCTTTTTCTTACGTTTACCTTTCTTCTTGCTTCCAGGATGTTGTTGAGACTTGCCTTTATCAGATGAAATGGCATTTATCACAGAAGTAGAAGCCGCAGGAGGGTGTAGTTGAGGGTTTTGTGCAGGAGTGACAAGAGCAATACCAGATGGTTTACTCAATAACTGCGAACTGGTAGAACGAATAATGCCTTCAGCAACATGAGATTCTTTAGCAGGTGGAAGAGGAACAATGTTTGAAGGTCGTAGAGCGTTCAGTATCTTATCATAGAGTGTGCCCGATTGGGTATAAACCAGATCTAGATATTGAGCACGAGCAATCACTTGCTCTTCGGTCACGACTCCACCTTTGGCCACATCTTCTGTTATAGGAGTTAACAAAGATTTGACAAACCATTCTGCCAACAACTGATTTGGAACAAAGGTCTTGACCAAACGACGATGACGTCTCCACTCATGAATGTGATCTGAAATGTGAGTGGAATCTGATTGTTTGAAGTTAGTCAATAGTTCCGTTTTAGTTTCATATCTGATGGGCAACTGAAAATGTGTGAGGAAGGTGGTGGCTAAAGCACTGAAATCGTGAAGATAATTCAATATACCATTTAGCTGCAGTACCTGTAAGCGTTCGCTGGAAAAGACGAAATCGAATGGAATCATCATTAAGGGAGTTGGATGAACACCATAGATGATACGTCATGACATGCGTCGATGGGTCTTCCCCAGGATATCCATTGAACTTTGGGATATTAGATGGCAACTTGGTGGGCATAATTGACCACCACGGTGAATGAGCGATGGGGTCGTTAGTAAGCCGAGTTAAATTAGGTAATTCGAGAGTAGCCACAAAACGCAACTGCCGATTGAAGTCTGGAGGAGGGTGACTTGGGTAATGGGTACTTGCATGCTCGGATAAGGAGGGTTCTGATAATAAGGAACCTGGTTACCAGGATATGTAGGATGTTGATAACCAGCATACAAGTGAGTTTGTTGCCTAGCCCCAAGATGGCGATAAAGATGCTGGAATGGTTGGGTCTGGATTTGTTGGCCTTGAAAAGGTGCGTTATGAGGTCCATATTGTTGCCTGATAGGGTTTTGTATTGCCCCCTGGTGTGATGGGTTCGGTTGAGATTGCGCCAAATTTTGAAGAATTTTGCCTATCGTAACTTGATGCGCAATTTGCGCAAGTGATTGAGAAGATGAGGCACCTTGTACAGTTTGACTAAGCGTTGCCTCGAAAGAACCAGATACCGTAGGAATAGGCTGTAAAGGTTAGCTCACATGTATTTGAGCTTGTTGAGGTGCTGATGGATAGATAGGAATTTGCAATGAGGATGGTGCAGCTTGAGGATTCATCAATCAATCCCAAAACGAACCAGGTTGAATGGGGGAAGTAGGTTTCCAAACACTGGCAACCATTCCAAGATAAGGCGGATTACGATATTGAGGTATACCAACAATAGGTTGCCCCCCTGCATAAGGAGGAGAAGATGATGGAGGCAACTGCGATCTAGATGGATGGTACCCAACATAAGGAGAGTTAGGCTATTGAGGGTAGCTTTATCCACTGATGTAAGGACTAGCCTGCTGCTCTATTGTAGGTGTAGCCGGATGAAGAGGAGTAGACTGCGTGGCATTCATAAGAAAAGTACCAGACATTATTCCCAAATTAGACGACATGGGGGATGTCCAAGGACTAGAAGATGCACCAAAAAAGGTACCAGATAATGACTGATAACCAGGTGGGACAGACAGGCCACCATACAAATGAGTTTTTGGTGATGTTGCAAACATAGATGAGGAAGTGACACTTGATGTCTCAACCATAATGGTGGACACGGGTTGGGAGCTTGAATCGGCTCTAGACATGGTTGACAATCCCAACGAAGATTGTTGCCAAAGATCTTTGGGTAAGCCCAAAGAATCAGGTGAAGGAGATTGTGTTTGAGTTTGAAGAGGTAGAAAAGGCTCGGTTTGATAAAAATGAAGTCCTCCCCATTGAAAAGGAGAAGAAGGACGAGGCTCTTCTTGAGGGACCTCTTCAATACTCAAAAGTCCATATGGAAGAGGTTCACCGTCGGGCCTAAGATATATTTGGTTCTGTCTGAGACAAAGGAAGAGAAGAGGAAGGTCCTGCTGAATCAACCGAGGATGGCTAAGGCTCTTCAGGTTCAATGACCTCAGGAAACAAAATGTTTGACTCGGGAAACAAAATGTTTGACTCAGGAAGGTCAGGTTCAGTGACCTCAGAAAACAAAATGTTTGACAAAGGAAAGTCAGGTTCAGTGACCTCAGGTAACAAAGTTTCACAGACCTCTGTTTCAGTTGTGTTAGTGTCATCAATAGGGATAGATGTAATCTCGGCTTTGGAACTCAAAGGGACAGATGATTCTAGCAGTCCAGTATTAGGAGGAGGGCCAGAAGTAGTGCTTGAAGTTCTTGATTCGGTAGTTTGCATTTTCTTATTTTTTGGACGTCGGTTAGGAGTAGCCTTTGGAGGTAGAGGAGGCTTATTTTGCATTCTACGCGAACGACGTGGAGGGGGATTTTATTCTTCCACGCTGGACAATATATTTATTAACACAAAAATAATTAAATAAAAACAAGGGTAATCTAGGCATATAAGATTACCAAGCAACCATGAACTGCACTATAAACCTTGGCGAACCAAGGACTTAACGTACGACAACTATTCTCCCCGAATGCTGTGTTCGGTGTATCACGATATACAAGGCGACGAACTCGGTTACCTATGGATGGATAACAACCTATTGGGGACTCCCAAAATATACTCGACGGTACGTGGGAGTGTAGTCTGTAGTAGTGCTGTCTAATGTGTAACCGTTCGATGAGAGTGTTCCCATATACTTTTCATGCGTGGAGCGCCATCCAATATACCTGAAGGTACGTGGAGAACAATCCTATACACTTACGTACGTGGAACAAGATTTCACCCCTGGGATGCAGCGCTAGCAAACAACGACAACTCCTACGTTTAACGACGCCGGAACACGTCTCTAGCCTAGACCTCTAAATGTTTGTGTTAATGTTACAAATGCTCCTTAGGTTGATTCAATAATTTTACTGTTTATCTTTGATTAAGTTACAGTTTTAGGGCTCACCACGAATGTAACTTGAATATCCTAAAATGCAAACCTAGCATGAGAAAATATGAATCTTTTCTCTTTCAATGAAAATATAGCTAAGGAAGGGAAGAAACAATCAATATGCAACACATAATATGCAACATAGAAGATGCAAGATGCAATCTTCCTTTCAATGCAACTATTCCTCATCTAATGCACATGAAAAACCCTAAATGCCAAACGCAAAATTTTTCTTTTCACCACACATAATTTTTTGAAATGAAGAAAAGTAAGATGCAAACGTTCGATTATTGATTCAATTACACTTTTCAGAACGAGGACTCGAACAACAATTCATCCAAGCGATTAACAATCAACACAAAATAAGTTTGCAAGCGACCAAACGATAAGAACAAAGAAAAATTGAAACCAATTCGGCAAACAAACACAAATGCAAACTGAATGGGGGTTTTAAAGAGACCACAAGACACTAAAATACTCAAGGAAGCTCAGTTGGAAGCAGGCTAATGACTGAGAGGCTAAAAAACCAAGGCAAAACTTGTGCAAAAACAATGACCAATGCTGGTGCATAGAGGGCACCAGTGCTTTGCAATGCTAGGACAGATGTAGAAATTTTAGGCCCAACCCCGGTTATCAGTTTCTCCCTATCACTCCCATATAGTTAAATGCCCATTCCCATAAACATACATTCAACACGCTGGAAATGATAAATATTTCTGAAAACACAAATTTTGGAAATTTCACAGTGCTGGAAATGATAAATATTTCTGAAAACACAAATTTTGGAAATTTCACAGTGCTGGAAATTGCAGAAAGAAAACACAAAAAATATTTCAGCCACACAGAAAATGACACGCTGATTTTTGGTCAATATGACCCTGGAAAAACCCCCTACAACTCTTGGGGAAAACTAGTTCGAGAGCTCTTCTTTATTTCTGGAAAATGCTTTTATAGAGAAATGAAATATACAGAAAAAATTCCAGCAACCACAATAACAGACTTATCTTGTTTTCCGTGCTTGTCTCCACCTTGGAAAATGTGCCAATCAGCAAAACAGTCAAAACATAAATTTATGACACGAGATAACAACATTTAATGGTGTACGATCTCCTCGAAATCTGTGCCAGAAATTCCATACTGCTATACGAATCGTACGAAATTGACAGCAGCGTCTTTCAACTTTGAAAACTGTGCCCACTCAGCCTCGGAATGCGTGCTACCCACTGTTGTTTATTCCCCTCGAAATCTGCGCTGTACAGACCTTGACATCCATGCCCACTACTGCTGTATGGAAATTTGTCTCGAAAACTATGCCAATAAATGTTGTACGGACTGCTGCCTCGAAAAGCGTGAAACCTACAGCTGCTGTATGGACTACTGAACTGTTTCTCTCCTTCACCTTCTCATGCTCATAAATTTTTCTAGCTCTCCTTCTCTTCCTCTCTCTCAATCTGCTCATGAAAGACTGAATAACCTTTTCTCTTCTTTTCCTCCTTTAACCTAACCCTAAGTGACTTTTGGGGAATCTCTAAATCCAATGGCTGAGATAGCTTTAGATCTAGGGTTGAAATTAAATGTGCATTTAATTCTCACTTTCTATTTTTCAATTCACCCCACTTAAATAAAGACCCACTTAGCCTTTTATTCCTATAGTCACTTTTTCACTTTCTAATTTCACATTGACTTTAATAAAGTCACTTTAAAATTAGACCTAGAAAACTTTATCATTTATAAAGTCACTTTTAAATTAGATTTGACTTTACCACTTATAAAGTCATTTTAGGAGAAAAAGTTAAATACATTTGGACACTTTTCCCTAGGCCAAAGATCAAAGCCCTAGGGAACCACTTGTCCTCTGGTACCCAAATTTTAACACTCCCTCTTACCGAGGAAAGTGTTCCTCACCACTCCCATCTTGTCTTTGAAGTAGACATGCTTGCCCCGTGGTAAGGCTTTGGTGAATATGTCCGCTACCTGCTCATCTGTGGGAATATAATCAAGCTTCACAACTCCCTTCTGAACATAGTCTTTGATGAAATGATATTTGATCCCGATATGATTTGACCTGTCATGAAATAATGGATTCTCCGTGAGTTTAATGCAACTCTGATTATCACAGTAAATCACTGAAGGTCTCAATGCTTGACCAAATAATCCAAACAACATCTTGCGAAGCCATATGGCCTCACAACTAGCCAGACTAGCTGCCATGTACTCTGCTTCCGTTGAACTCAATGCAACTGACTGTTGCTTCCGGCTGAACCACGACACAATTGCCGAACCCAACCCAAAACAACACCCTGAAGTGCTCTTCCTATTAGAAGCACAACTTGCCCAATCAAAATCAGTGTACCTTGCCAATCTCACTCCATCTCCCTATCTATAATCCAGACCATAATCCACTGTCCCCTGCAAGTAACGAAGTATGTGTTTCGCAGCAACCCAGTGCACTCTCCTGGGCTCACACATGAACTGGCTCATCGCGTTGATTGCAAAACATATATCTGGTCGAGTGTTGACCAAATACATCAAGGAACCAATCAGCTGTCTATACAATGTAGGGTCCACCAACTCGGAATCTGAAGCGTGAAGCTTCTTCCAGTTAGTGATCATAGGTGTCGACATGGGTTTGCAATCCTCCATGTGAAATCTGCTAAGAATGTCCACAATATACTTCCCTTCTCCCAGGAAGAAATGCCCCTCCTCTTGCCACACCTCTAATCCCAAAAAGTAAAGCATCAAGCCAATGTCCTTCATCTCGAACTCCGAAGCAAGATCTCTCTTGCAGCCTTCTATGAGTCTCTCTGCACCCGTAATGACCAATTCATCCACATACAACACCAAAATGAGAGGCTTCTCAACTACCACAATAAAGTATAGTTCAGATCTGCATCACTCTTTGTGAAACCTGCAAGTACGTATCAATCCTGGAGTACCAAGCTCTAGGAGCTTGCTTCAGGCCATAAAGTGCCTTCTTCAGTCTACATACATGGGACGCCTTCCCATGCACCTCAAAGCCTTGCGGCTGCTCAATGTACACCTCCTCCTGTATGAAGCCATTGAGAGACGCGGTCTTCATATCCATCTGGTGGATCTTCCAACCCATCTCTGCTGCTATTGATATAATGGAGCAAATGGAAGTATATCGAGCCACGGGAGCGAAGGTCTCCTCATAATCAATTCCCGCTACCTGCGAGAACTCTCTAGCCACAAATCTAGCCTTGAACTTCTCGATGCTGCCATATGTAGCATGCTTGATCTTGTAAAGCCATCTGGAAGTAACCACGGATTTCCCTTCAGGCCTCGACACCACCTCCCAAACATCATTCTTCATGATAGAAGAATACTACTCCTGCATGGCCTCTCTCCAAACCTACTGGCTAGCTGCCTCCTCATAGCTAGAAGGCTCGGAGTCAATGATGCTGGCAACCAATGCCATACAGCTACAAAACCGCTTAGGTGGTTTGCTCTCTCTAACTCGTCTCTTCAGCCCAACAACAGATGTGGCCTCTCTCAAGGTGTCCTGAAGCCACTTGGGCTTCCTCTTCCCTGAGCACACTTCTCCCACCAGAGTGAAAGAATCCTCATCCTCCTCAGAAGCCTGAACTCCTGAAGTCCTGCTAACCGACCTCCTGCCTGAACCTGTGCTTGTAGATGCTGAAGTACCGTGTGAACTGTCCATCGATGGGCTACCCTGTGAACTGCTCTGCATGCTGCCTGAAGCACCACCCATTTGACTTTGCGAGCCACTGCTCACTGATGGACCTGACACCGTAATCGATGTACCTCCTGATCCTTGTCCATTGGATCCATGTGATTGATTCAACTGCTCTTGAGGGTCTGGTGAATCCAGATACTTTAACTCCCATGACCTCCTGAAAGCCCTATCCTCCTCGAACTTCACATCCCGCCTGACAACAACTCTCCTTCGTGCAGGAATATAAATCTGAAAGGCTTTCGAGGTCTCACTGTAACCCACAGAGACGCCCTTCTCTGCAGTGGGCTCTAGCTTGGTCCTCTTCTCCTTGGGTACATAGGAGTATGCAATACACCCAAAGATACGAAAGTGACCAACATCAGGCTTCTTCCCAGAAAGAGCCTCCTTAGGAGTCACATGCCCCAAGGCAGGATGTGGACTCCTGTTCTGCAAATACACAACAGTGTTGCAGGCCACTACCCACAAAAACAACGGTAACCCCTGATCATGTAGCATGGCTTTGGCAGCCCCAACGATGCATTTGTTCTTCCTCTCCGCAACCCCGTTTTGTTGGGGGTTGCAAGGAACTGTGAACTCCCTCCTGATGCCTGTCTGTAGAAATTTTTGAATCTTAATTCTTACGTAGAAATTTTTCTGTTAATCTGGTTAAGCGTCTCCTACTTATACAAGTTATCAACTGAATAAATTCAAGTTAACATCAAAGCAAAACACATAACAGATCTCTACCAATTCAGATCTAGAATAAGCACATGCACACAGACAAAGTGACACAGTTATTTCTGGACAAACTATCCCCGGAAAAACCCAATGTGGGAAAACTGGGCTTTGGCTGCTGGAGCGCTCTATTATTAAGCATATTTTTGAATACACAACTCTAGGTTCCAGATTTGGAAGACCCTACAGAGAAAACTCTAGATCTGTAGCACCTGACTGATCTAAGACCAACAATACTGACTGATCCACACCCTCAAATGAGATTTATAGAACTCAGCGAGATCTAGGCCTAGAAACCCCAGATCTGCCCTTGAAAGACACTGCGTCAGCCTCTGAAGGCCTCCAAATGCTTAACTTTGTCACTGGAAGGGATTGCGTTACCCCAGACTGGGTGATGCAGTCACTACGCTGCCCCTAAGGGTCTCTGCGTAACCCCTGAAGGGTTTCCTGAAAATCACGTTGTCCCTGCTGCTGTTGCCACTGCTGTTTGCTGTTGCTGCTGTTGCTGTTTGCTACTGTTGCTGCTGCCGTTTGCTGCTGCTGCTGCTACCTTCCTCTGCGCTGTCTTTCCTGATCTATTCTCTGCTTCTTGTGTATTCTAGACCCTGGGATTAGATCATCCCCTTGGTCTAAATTTCCCTCTTTGCAACTGAAACACTTGAGATTTCTTAGCAACCCCGCCCTAGAATCTCAGCTTAGCTTCAATGCTCTGCCTCTGTGTGTCTTATAAATGACCCCAAGCCTTTCCTTTATACTTTTCTCGTTGACAAATGAACGACCAAGATTAAATCTTTAATCAATGGCTAAGATTAAAAGAAAGCTTGATCCGTGTGACTTAAGACAATTTCATCACATGTTTAATTAAATTCACTTTAATTATTTTATTTTAGAAATACATTAAAATAATTAATTAATTTAATATCTCCTAAACCATATGAAATTTCCTAAATCCATTTCTGGGTCTTGTAGATCAGGTGAACTGTAGTCCTTCCTCAAAATTTGGGACCTAGAGCACAACTGATGCTACCCCAAATACACAAAATCTCAACACTCCCTCTTAGCATCGAGGGTGTGCTCTAGCAATACATCACACTTATGCATTACATGATTTTGGGCATTGGTTCTATGCTGCTGAAACTTGGCCTCCTGCCACTCGACTCTGCACTGATGTTGCCATTCTGTACTACTGCGCATGACGTTGCCATTGCCACTGCAACCACTGTACTGCAGCTCCCTCTCAATATGCTGCATCTGTGCTGCTCATAGCACTGCCACTGCTGACCTGCTGCACTGCAACTTCAATTGTTGAGAGAAACAACTGAATCTCCTGCCCAATCTTTGCAGACAAGTCAGATGGGTTGCATCCTTATCACTGAAGCTCCATAGGCTACATATCTATGTTGGCAATTAAAGAATGATGCACAACTATAGCTCTGCCTGCGTAATCAGACTCCCTCTGCACTACTGAAGTCACATCAGCTCCTTGTGCTGAAATCTATCATGCTGCTGTTGCATTGCGCTGTCCCTATGAAGCTCTCTACGCTGCTGCAACTCTGCACTGCGTAAGCAGCATTGCTCTGCGTTGCTGAAGTCACTGCGCTACTACTGCTTCTACGCTGCTGCTCTTATGCTCTGCGCTGCTCCTCCCAGCCTCTAGATCTGCCTCTGCCTCATCTGTGACCTATGCACCCACTGCTCTACTTGTCCTGCTACTGTCTTAAGGCTGCCGTAGCTCGCTTGTGATCCAAGAGATGAGCTACTCAAGGATCTCGCCTCACTTCCATATAGCTCCTCTACATGTTCATGTCACCCCACCTCCGTGGTTCATGAGCACTCATGGCTACATCATCTCCTGACCCATCATCTGCCACCACTGCTTTGGAAGAAGATGCTTCCTTGTCCTTCTTCTTTTCTGGACAATGGCTGGCAAAATGTCCCATTTCGCCACACTGGAAGCACTTGATCTTAGAAAGATCCTTCTTCTTCTTCGACTACTTCTTCGATGCCAAGGCTGCATCTTCCTCCTCTTCCTTCTTAACCTTGCTCAACGCAAGGCTGTGCTGCTTCTTGGTGAACCTTCGTAGTTCTTCTTGCCGCAGGATTGACCACAAGCTGTCCCAATCTGGGAGGTCTGCTCTGCCGAAGATACTTTGGACGAAGGTTTCACACTCATCCGTGACTGCATTGAGGGCAGTCCTGACTATCATTGCATCATCTACGGTTGCACCCGTTGCAGTCAGTTGATCCCTGATTGACTGCAATCTGAAGAGTAAATGCTCGATGTCTTCTCCCTTGGTCATCATGAATGACCTCATTTGGGCCTCCAATAACATCTTTCTTTGGACTGATTTTCCCTCATCCAGGGAAGTCAAGGCCTTCCACATTTCGTTAGTTGTCCTTTTCTCAGCTATGTGTGGTACAATATGGTCCTTGATACTGTCCATTATCAGCCGCTTGGCATGCCCAACAGCTTCTCTATGCTTCCGTAGGAGATCCGCATCTATCAGTGTGGCCAGAGTCTGCTCTGCATGGTCTCTTAGATCGTATGCGTCAAGGACAATCAGGATCCTAGCTTTCCATACCGAAAAGTTTGAGAGGCCCTCTAACCTATCCTAATCACGCAGTCCATGAGGAGCCATCTGCTCAGAATGTGTTGGAGCTCCTCTTCTCTATGCTAGAGATCTTGGATCTAGGGTCCTTTTCGAATTGGGAACCCTCTGCTCCCTCTGACACTTGATTTTCCTCCTTGGAAATCTACCAAATCAACTATGATTCAGCTTCTTCTTTGATCCTCTGACCAAATTGCAAGTTTCCTTTAGCAAGAAACTCTCTGAGAAGCTGATCTCTTCCCAAACTTTGTCACTTGTGCTAAGGTTAAAAATCTGAAAACTTCAGAAGTTTAACCCCACCAACTCTTTTGAATTTCTGCAACTTTTCTGCAGACCTTTTCTGGATCAGACAGATTCAGATCTGAATCACACTCGCTTGCTTCAGACCCAACCAACGCTGTTTCTGAGCTGCCTCTGCGCAGTAATTGCTTGGGCTTGTTAGGACACAACGCTGGACAGCGTTACCCTTCTCTCTGCGTGAATCTCCTCCTGAAAATTGCGCTGTCCCTTCAGATATGCTTTTCTGCTGCCTTTTCAGCTGCTTTCTGTAGCTAGATCCTTCAGATGCTTCAGCTAGTGACCCTTCTAGATTTGCAATTGCTTTGATACCACGTAGAAATTTCTGAATCTTAATTCTTATGCAGAAATTTTTCTGTTAATCCAGTTAAGCTTCTCCTACTTATACAAGTTATCAACTGAATAAATTCAAGTTAACATCAAAGCAAAACACATAACAGATCTCTACCAATTCAGATCTAGAATAAGCACATGCACTCATAGACAAAGTGACACAGTTATTTCTAGACAAACTGTCCCCAGAAAAACCCAATGTCGGAAAACCGTTCTCTGGCTGCTGGAGGGCTCTATTATTAAGAATATTTCTGAATACACAACTCTGGGTTCCATATCTGGAAAACCCTACAGAGAAAACTCTAGATCTGCAGCATCTGGCTGATCTAAGACCAAGAATACTGACTGATCCACTCCCTCAAACGGGATTTACAGATCTCAGCCATATCTAGGCCTAGAAACCCTAGATTTGCCCCTTAAAGACACTGCGTCAGCCTCTAAAGGCCTCCAAATGCTCAGCGCTGTCACTGGAAGGGACTACGTTACCCCAAACTGGGTGACACAGTCACTACACTGCCCCTAAGGGTCTCTGCGTAACCCCTTAAGGGTTTCCTGAAAATCACGTTGTCCCTGCTGTTGCTGCCGTTTGTTTCTGCTGCCCTCTGCTGCCTTCCTCTGCGCTGTCTTTCCTGATCTATTCTTTGCTTCTTGTGTATTCTAGACACCGGGATCAGATCATCCCCATGGTCTAAATTCCCCTCTCTGCAATTGAAACACTTGAGAATTCTTAGCAACCCCACCCTAGAATCTCAGCTTAGCTTCAGTGCTCTACCTCTGTGTGTCTTATAAATGACCCCAAGCCTTTCCTTTATACTTTTCTCGTTGACAAATCAACGACCAAGATTAAATATTTAATCAATGGCTAAAATTAAAAGAAAGCTTGATCCGTGTGACTTAAGACGATTTCATCACACGTTTAATTAAATTCACTTTAATTATTTTATTTTAGAAATGCATTAAAATAATTAATTAATTTAATATCTCCTAAACCAGATGAAATTTCCCAAATCCATTTGTGGGTCTTGTAGATCAGGTGAACTCTAGTCCTTCCTCAAAATTTGGGACCTAGAGCACAACTAATGCTGCCCCAAATACACAAAATCTCAACACTGCTTCCGCACAATAATCAACAAACTCACCAAGGGTATACTCCCCTCCATTGTCCGACCTGAGGGACTTGATTTTCCGACCTGTCTCAGTCTCCACAAGAGCTCTGAATTCCTAAAACCGCTTGAAGACCTCACTCTTGGTCTTCAACAAATAAATCTAGGTCTTCTTAGAGTGACCATCAATGAATAAAACATAGTACTCATCTCCACTCAAGGAAACATGAGACATCTGACCACTCACATCGGTATGAATCAAATCAAGAATCCCAGTCGATCTGCTATCACTGCTGGGAAAAGGGGATTTGGTAAACTACCCCATAGCACATCCTCTGCATGTATCAAGGTGATTAGAACTGAAATCTGGCAAACCTGTGGTGATTTCCCGCAATGTCCTTAAGGCCCCATGATACACGTGCCCCATCCTGCGGTGCCAAATCTCACACAGCTCTGAACTGCTAGCTCTGTTGCCGGTACTACTGCTCAATGCCATAAGGGGCTGAAATGAAAACTTGTACACCTTAGCATGGCGTACACCAATCACTCTAGCTTAATTAGCTGGAGCACCCTTGGGATATATAAGCACGTGTCCTCTCTTGAACAATACCTCATACCCTCTGTCCTCCAATTCTGAGACGGATATAAGGTTCTTCTTCATCCCTGGCACATATAGAACATCCGACACATTCAAGGGAGGTTTGGGTTCCCTATCAAATGTCAATGTCCCCACACCGACTGATTTGACAATGCTGTCGTCTTCGAGTACTACCTCTATATCAGTGCCACTCTCTGAAAGCTCCGAGAAGTACTCACAGACTCCTATCATGTGACGGGAAGCCCCACTGTCAACATACCAAATACTTGAAGATGCTCTGCTAGTAGAGGGAAGTGCACACTCTCTCTCAACTTGTGTGGCAGGTGATCCTGCACTAGTGGATTCAAGAGCAATGAATTTGTTAGGGTCCTATAATAATAGGATTCATAATTTTAAATTGACTTTGTAAAGGTCTTGTAATATTGTTCATACTTTTGCTTTCTGCAAAATTGTTTTCACATCTTAAAAAAAAAAAATGTAAAGAGGGTTAAGTCCTAAAAGAAAAATCTTTGGACCGAAAGAAAAAGATAAAAAAGAATATATAAAAAAATGAGCCCCATAAAAAGAAGAAAATAAAATGTTAGTTGTTAATTGCTGTAAACAAAGAAGGCACAATAAAATGTTAGGGAAACTAAAGAAAAAGAGTAAAAGGTTTTGGAGTGCATAAGGTTGCTAGCTCAAATGCACCTTCATCATGCTTAAATCCTATGTTTCATGTGCAGGAGGAATTATCAAAGAAGGAGGACATTCACAAAGGTTATATATTACTTTGGGTATTTACCCTAAAATTCTATGTAATCTTAGTTCTAAATATTAAAGCTCATTCACTAATTTCCCCTCATTCCCTAAACCCCTTACATGTCTATTTTATTAATTTCCCTTCATTCATTTTTTCCCTTTAAAACTCATTCCCTAAGTTATTTGTTTCCTAACTTACCCCTTATTTACATATTCCCTTTGTTACCCCTTCATTACATTTCATTCCCTAATATTTTTCCCCTTCCTAAAAAAAACTCTTTACCTAGTTCAAAATCACTCTTTTTACTAAATTCCCTTCTCCTTTATTAATTTCCCTTTTCCAATCAACCCACTTATCCTAAGTTTGAAATATTTAAAACATTGTTGGGTCCCATTGCTAAATCTTTCCCCAACATTATTTTAACAAACCCCCATTCCTTAGTGTATTTTAAATATCCTGCTTTCATTTCACTTAACCTATCTTCCTAACGCATTCCTAACATTTTAGTTAAAATACATTTCTAACACCCGCTCTCATATTTCACAAAGACCCCTTTAACATTATGTTAACCCATAAGTTTAATATAATATTAATTCCCATATAAATTATATATTCCCCAACCCTTTGTATTATTTTAACTTATAGTTTTTATACATTTATTCCCCGTTTTATATATTTTTACTCCTCCACTATATTAGAATCCTAGATCCTTAAAACCATCACAATATATAATAGACCCCTTCGCATTAGTCACCCCGGGTCCCACCTATCCAAATCTCTTTACTCTTCAAACCATCTGATCATCCTCCACAGATCCAATGGCCATAGTTCCATATCGCATTCCCCAATCATTCGATGTTTAAAACCTCAAGTGAGTGCGAAATGGGCAGTTTTACTTTTACCGAGTATTACCAGCTGTCACTCCCACATTCTATCGTACTCCTTCTCCAAATACCACATACGAATTGCTCCCCATGCAAAAACCATTAATTGTTTTGATTTTAAATCTTAATTGTGGCGGGAATGTAGGGTGGATTAATTTCAAGTGAAATATAGAGATATGAGAATGCAGTAATATTTCAGAGCTACGGGTGAAACCATACTTGAGGTAAAATTATATAGCTAAGCAATATGAGACTAAGGTTGTGGAATGAGATTCAAAGGTAAAATAGTTTTACAGCGACACGTGAAATAAAATTCATGGATGCCATGAAATTATCAGAGAAAATAAAAGGGAAAATTTCATATGAAATTAATGTACAGGTGAAAGTAAAAGAGTAAAGTGAGAATACTCTCCCAACCATACAAATCAACACATGGTTTTGCAAAACCATCCAAGTATTCTACAAAGGTAAAATGAATTTACATGCAGGTAAAATGAATTTACAGAGGAAGGAGTAATAGAAACAAAACTACACATGGTTTTGTGAATTCATGGAAAGAGAAAAGAAAACCACGGATTGGAAACATTATTCAAATATATATTATTATTTTGGAAATATTATTCAAATATATATATTATTATATATTTTCCAAAATATTTTGTGACACCAATGGACAATAAAACGACAGGGCAGTCAGAGGATCAGCAAGCAGTTGAGTAAATTACTAAGAGAAAGAGAGATACATCTGCATCTGCTAGTTCATCTGCCAACACAGCCACAAATTTGGGTCCACATCTTACCTGGTCCCACTTCCACAGCAACAACATTTGCACGGCACATTCCCCCAGAACTATTAATCTGCAGCAGCTAGAGCTTTTTAGTTCATCTATAGTCTAAAAATGTCCCATCTGTTACAGACAACATTTATTGTAAACAATTTGTAAATTTTGTATAAATACTTTTGTTTTTGAAGTATTGGTGTGTTGGTTTGGATTTGTAACTTGGAGCCTCACCATTCAATGTGATGCAGTTCACTGAGTTTGTGACTATTTGCATTAATAAAAGAGCAGCTGTTTCAGGATTCATGTGACATATCCATTGGTGAAGTTTTCCTCACTGTATATGTGCCTTCCTTTGTTTCCATCTTATTGTTTTCTTAATTATGATTGTCTAATAGGAGTATTACTGCAAAAATTGTTGAAATCATACACTCTGCCTTTAACTGTTACTAATTTACATGTTTTCTTCTGATATCCAAATTAGGGAATTCTTCATTGCTCCCTAGTTTCGATTGAGCCTCTATTCTTATATCCAGACTAGGGAATTCTTAAATGCTCCCTAGTTTCGATTGAGTCTCCCTTCTTCTTTTATTACATTTCATCCAAATCTAAAAGATCCAATAGTAATGTCTACCTTGCCCTGTTTCGCTTAAACTTGATACTTCTGCAAAATGATCACCCAAGCCTCTTTGACTCCATTGCCCAATGGTCTTCCTCTGCATTTCCAACCAAACCAATTCAAAAAACTAACTCTGTACTTATTAACTAGCCTAATATCTATTTCAAATAAAGTTAAATCTTACAGAGAGAGCCCTCTCTGAGTTTAGGAGGGCTAGATCCTAAACTCCAAAGTAGGTTTGTGGTTACCTCGGTGATTTCTTTCTTTAGCCTTGAGAAATTACAGAGTGATAACATAACCCAAACTCCCAGTCAAAGCTCTTTGAGAAGTCCTCTACCTCTGCTGATGCTGCCATGGTCTTGTCCTTTCCCTTCTTCTTCTTCTCCGGACAGACAACTGCATAGTGTCCCAACTTCTGACAATTCCAACATTTAACTTTGGAAAAGTCCTTCTCCTTGTTCACCTGTTTACCTTTACCTTTGTCTTTGCCCCCACCACCACTTGTGGAAGCTTGCTTCTTTCCCTTGCCCTTCTTGCCCCCTGCTAACAATGCTACATTGTCATCCTCCTCTACCTGCTTGGCTGCCCCAAGATGGTTCTTTCTGATTTCATTCTAAATGCAATCATCCCACAACCTCTCCCAAGTGGGAAGGTTTTCCCGTGCAACAATCCCATCCACAAAACTCTCCCATGTCTTGGGAAGACCATTCAATGTAATCCACACCAACTCAGTGGGTGGAATGGTCTCTCCAACAACAGCCAACTCATCTCTCACAGAAGTGATCTTTGTGAGGTATGCTGTAACACCATCAGTCTTAGCCATTTTAATGGCCTTCAACTTCTCCCTTAAGACCATTTTTCTGTTTTCATTTGTGCTCTGGTAGAGATTGGTCAAGGCTGTGCACATCTTATGTGCATATGTCTTTCCTCTCACATGAGGAATGACATGGTCTTTAACACCATTCAGAATCAGTCTCTTTCCCTTGGAATTCTTCTTATTAAAATCTGCCAACTGAACAGGGTCAGCAGGCACTGCTACTAGGTGCTATGTGGTATGTACCATGATGCCCGACACTTCTGTCTCCTCAAAGTTGCTCTGGATTCTCTCCTTCCATGCACTATAGTTGCTCTGTCCATCCAACCTATCCTCCACCCTCAAGCCCAAAGACATGCTTGCTGTCCTAACAAATTGAAGTTTTCAAATCTGTGGTAAAGGTTCAGTATTTTGTGTGAAAATAACTTGCTGTCCCAAACTGCACTTTTCAGCCACCTAAGCTCTGATACCATGTAGAAATTTTAGGCCCAACCCCAGTTATCAGTTTCTCCTTATCACACCCATATAGTTAAATGCCCATTCCCATAAATATACATTCAACAAGCTGGAAATGATAAATATTTCTGAAAACACAAATTTTGAAAATTTCAGTGTTGGAAATTGTAGAAATAAAACGCATCAAATATTTCAGCGACACACATAGAAAATGACACGCCGATTTTTGGTCAATATGACCTTGGAAAAACCCCCTACAACTCTTGGGGAAAACCAGTTTGAGAGCTCTTCTTTATTTATGGAAAATGCTTTTACAGAGAAATGAAATATACAGAAAAAATTCCAGCAACCACAATAACAGACTTATCTCATATTCCGTGCTTGTCTCCACCTCGGAAAATGTGCCAATCAGCAAAACAGTCAAAATGGAAATTTATTACAGCAAGAGATAACAACATTTAATGCTATACGGTCTCCTCGAAATCTGTGACAGAAATTCCGTACTGCTATACGGACTATACGAAATTGACAACAAGCTCTTTCAGCCTGGAAAATCGTGCCCACACAGCTTCGGGATGCATGCTGCCCATTGTTGTTTATTCCCTTCGAAATTTGCGTTGTATGGACCTCGAAATCCGTGCCCACTGCTGATGTACGGAAATTTGTCTCGAAAATTTTGCCAATAAATGCTGTATGGATTGTTGCCTCAAAAAGCATGCAACCTATAGCTGTTGTACGGACTGCTGAACTGTTTCTTTTCTTCATCTTCTAACGCTTAGAAATTTCTCTAGCTCTCCTTCTCTTCCTCTCTCTCAATCTGCTCATGAAAGATTGAATGACCTTTTCTCTTCTTTTCCTCCTTTAACCTAACCCTAAGTGACTTTTGGGGAATCCCTAAATCCAATGGCTGAGATAGCTTTAGATCTAGGGCTGAGATTAAATGTGCATTTAATTCTCACTTTCTATTTTTCAATTCACCCCACTTAGCGTTTTATTCCTATAGTCACTTTTTCACTTTCTAATTTCACATTGACTTTAATCAAGTCACTTTAAAATTAGACTTAGTAACTTTATCACTTATAAAGTCACTTTTAAATTAGATTTGACTTTACCACTTATAAAGTCACTTTAGGAGAAAAAGTTAAATACATTTGGACACTTTTCCCTAGGCCAAAGATCAAAGCCTTAGGGAACCACTTGTCCTCTGGTACCCAAATTTTAACAATAGAGTGGGCTAGGGTGAGGTGCAACTCTTTGTCAGAGGCACAAGGGCAGCGTTGGGCTTGGGAAAGAGGTTTCCGACACAAAAATTGCAAAAAAGGTTGAATGAGGCCACTTCCTACGTATGTTCTTGGTTGGATGATGCAACAAAGGTTTGTCAAGGAGGTAATCAAACACAAAGGAAAAGGAAAATCACCTAGGGAATACTCCGTTCCCCAACGGAGTCGCCAATTTGTTATATGGGATTAACGATTGCGGACAAAGGTATCTCCCCTGGGTTTGGTGGTCAACCTAGAACAACAGAGAGACAAGGAACCCAATCCTTTTCCTTAAAGTAGATAGATGATGGAGTGAGGCCTACCTGGAAACTGTCACTCACTTCGCTCCTTTAGCTTGGAAGCTCCAATTCCAGCTCCGATCGCCAAAAGTAGATCCTGCACAGTCAGATAACACAAGCCTAGATAGGGCAATTTAGTGTTGAAATTTTGAGGGATGAAAGGTACATGCTTAAGGCTTTGTGCAAGATGATGACAAGGGGACTATGATGTTGATTGATCCCATTAGGAGTCTCACTTTGATTGGATGTGACAAAATGGCCTATAACAACCTCTAAAGACAAGGTTTGTCAAGAAACAAAGGTATGCTTTAAAAACATTGATTTCCTTATATTAAAGGTTTATTCATTTGACAGTCTATTACTAACATTGTTATGTCTGTTAAGCGTGCTTGAGCCAGAGGAGTTCTGGGATGGGTGACCTCCCGGGAAGTCCTGGTTATCGGGTGCAAGCCCCAGAAGTGATGATTGACGCTATGTGATTCATTTCACTAGTTTCAATCCCATTTCTTCACCCCTGGGAGCATCACCCGATGCAATGAGTGCTAAGTGGACTATTCAAAAATCATGAAAAATTAGTCAGTTACGACTACCTCTCATGGAAATGGTCATAGATGAATGACTTACTTAACGCAGTTGAATCCCAAAAATGATATCTAATATAATGCACTGCAGAAACCCCTCATACTTAAAACACAAAGAGTAAAGGGAGCCTTTCTACTGAATGGTTCATGAGTGCGTCAATATTTGCTAAGGTTTTGCAAATGGGTAGCAAGCTAAGTGGGTTTACCTGTGGGGAAAACTCCAGGCTAAGCGCGCTTGGAGCTGCAGGAGTTCGGGGATGGGTGACCTCTCGGGAAGTCCTGGTTACCGGGTGCAAGCCCCGGAAGTGATGATTGACGCTATGTGATTGATTTCACTAGTTTCAATCCCATTTCTTCACCCCTGTGAGCATCACCCGATGCAATGAGTGCTAAGTGGACTATTCAAAAATCATGAGAAATTAGTCATTTACGACTACCTCTCATGGAAATGGTCATAGATGAATGACTTACTTAACGCAGTTGAATCCCAAAAATGATATCTAATATAATGCACTGCGGAAACCCCTCATACTTAAAATACAAAGAGTAAAGGGAGCTCTACTTGAATGGGTCATGAGGCACAATACTTGCTAAGGTTTTGAAAATGGGGTAGCAAGCTAACTGGGCTTGATTGTGGGGAAAAATCCACAGTTAAGCGTGCTTGAGCCAGAGGAGTTCTGGGATGGGTGACCTCTCGGGAAATCTTGGTTACCGGGTGCAGGCCCCAGAAGTGATGATTGACGCTATGTGATTCATTTCATTAGTTTCAATCCCATTTCTTCACCCTTGGGAGCATCACCCGATGCAATGGGTGCTAAGTGGACTATTAAAAAAATCATGAGAAATTAGTCAGTTACGACTACCTCTCATGGAAATGGTCATAGATGAATGACTTACTTAACGCAGTTGAATCCAAAAAATGATATCTAATATAATGCACTGCGGAAACCCCTCATACTTAAAATACAAAGAGTAAAGGAGCCTACTTGAATGTCCATGAGGCAATGGAAGTAATACTGCTAAGGTTTTGCAAATGGGGTAGCAAGCTAAGTGGGCTTGATTGTGGGGAAAACTCCACAGTTAAGCGCACTTGAGCCAGAGGAGTTTTGGGATGGGTGACCTCCCGGGAAGTCCTGGTTACCGGGTGCAAGCCCCAGAAATGATGATTGACGCTATGTGATTCATTTCACTAGTTTCAATCCATAGTTTTAAAAACCGGAACCGGTGACCGGACCGGTGGACCTAATGAACCGGGTTTCTAACCGGAATCGTTCTAACCGGGAGCGGTCAGATCTCAATGAACCGGTTTTAAAAAAAATACATTAAATAATTAATTTTTAATAAAAAAAACTATTTTTAAGATTTGCAACCATGATTCCAAGCCAATAGAGACAAAATATGCAAAGTTTTCTCATTTATATACCATGGAAAGGTGAATATATCAAAATGGCACCAAGTGCAATACATATCATCGAACAATACATAAGCAATGAGGCTCCAAATGGCCCATAATGTCCAAAAACAATGCTACAAGCTATGAGCATAGTACATACTACAGACTACAGTGACAGTCTACTACAAATCTACATATATGATATATCATATTACTAAATTCTAATCATAATCAAAGTTCAAACTCAGTTGGTTGAACTTGAGTCTCCCGACTCTCGACTGCCAAACTTTGCAACTGCAGTCTCTATTGGTTCAATGACTCGAGTCTCAAACTTTTGAAGGTATTCTGCCCTAATATGCCCTATTACTTCATTTGGTGCTCCACATGGCTTTACATGGCCTCCTATCCCAGCCAAGTGTTGCTTGAACCTGTTAATACCCCCTCCTGCAATAGATTTTTGGCAATATCTACAAATCATTTTTCCATCAATCATATCACAATGAGCCCATGCAGTGTCCTGGCCTTTTGGAGGCATGATGGCTACTACAATATACTTAGCTCAAGCGGCAAGCCTCCAAGATAGCTCCAACTCCAACTCCAAGCCTCCAAGATCACTGCTCCGACAAACACTCAACACTCTCCAAGCTCTCAATCAAACTCACAAACAGCAAATGAGTTGGTGTGAGACAAAGGAGAGGCTGCTCCTCCTTATAAAAGATTGGGGAGGGTGTTTTTGGAGGGAAACAACCCTCCCCTTGGCTCCAAATCAGACCTAAAGCTTAAAACCGACCGTGTGTGGGTCCGCGTAGGAGGTTAGCACCTAACCGACCGGTTAGGAACGGAACCGGCCAGTTTATGCATAAACTGGCCGGTTCCGTTCCTAACTGGCCGGTTAGGTCCGGTTTTTTGCAAAAACAGGCGACAGGCCCTCTTCAACTGGGTTGCGTGGCCGGTTTCGACCGCTGGGCCATCTGACTGGCCGGTTTTTTGCAAAAACAGGCGACAGGCCCTCTTCAATCGGGTTGCGTGGCTGGTTTCGACCGCTGGGCCATCTGACCGGCCGATTTGGCCAGTTACCGGTTCAAACCGGCCGGTTTTTAAAACTATGTTTCAATTCCATTTCTTCACCCTTGGGAGCATCACCCAATGCAATGAGTGCTAAGTGGACTATTCAAAAATCATGAGAAATTAGTCAGTTACGACTACCTCTCATGGAAATGGTCATAGATGAATGACTTACTTAACGCAGTTGAATCCCAAAAATGATATCTAATATAATGCACTGCGGAAACCCCTCATACTTAAAATAGAAAGAGTAAAGGGAGCTCTACTTGAATGGTTCATGAGGCACAATACTTGCTAAGTTTTGCAAATGGTGTAGCAAGTTAAGTGCGCTTGATTGTGGGGAAAACTCCACAGTTAAGCGCGCTTGAGCCAGAGGAGTTTTGGGATGGGTGACCTCCCGGGAAGTCCTGGTTACCGGGCGCAAGCCTCGGAAGTGATGATTGACGCTACGTGATTCATTTCACTAGTTTCAATCCCACTTCTTCACCCCTGGGAGCATCACCCGATGCAATGAGTGCTAAGTGGACTATTCAAAAATCATGAGAAATTAGTCAGTTATGACTACCTCTCATGGAAATGGTCATAGATGAATGAATTACTTTAACGTAGCTGAATCCCAAAAATGATATCTAATATAATGCACTGTGGAAACCCCTCATACTTAAAATAATGATTCTTGTTCTGGGAGATTCATCACTTGATAAATCTACCCACCCCACTCATATTCTTAATTGATTTTGTAGAACCCTAGATAGGTTTTGGAAAACCCTAACCGAAGGGTATGCTAATGTGAATGTCTGAAGCCCTAAACTGCTTAGGGATATTGTGATATGCTATTTGAAGCTTTATTGATGATGTCATATTTGGGATTTTGGTATGATTAGGAAAACCTAACTTAGGTTTGAATGATAAGGTCTAAAATTCTGAACCTTTGAAATGTTGATAATGTTGGGATTGCTATGTTTCTACATTGAAACCCTAACTCATTAGGGTTTGGTGGAAAGTGTAAGCAAGACCCTTATAATGATTTACTTGGTATGTGTGTGTTTGTTTGATCAAACACTAATCTAATCAAATTTGTTATTGATATGTTGTGAAGTTGGGTTTGTCTATGATATGAAATGCCTTTTGGTGAAACCCTATATATATATATATATATATATATGTCCTTTTTGGTTGAAATCCTAGCTTGGTCTAGGTCACTGTATGTTTAATATATTAATGTTGTCGGACATATGATATGCTTTTGCATGATAATGAATTCCTAGATACATGTGTTGACCTAGTTATTGATGGTCATAAGTCTTAGGATTTAATATAAATCCTTGTCTGAGATTCTAGGATGATGATATTTGGAAATCTAGTGTTTTGTAGCTAAACCCTAGTAGTAGTTAAATTCTCTAGTATTTGTGATATAACAATCTGAGATCTATTTATATAATGATTGTTGTGGTTATGAGAATGAAATTCTAGGGTTTTGAAGTTAAACCTTAGTAGAAGTAAAAATCTATGATGAATGATGACAATATGATGATTTGAGATTTGTGTAAGATTGATGAAATCTGAGTTTTGATTGGATTTGATGGTTGATTGAAAATCTAGGGTTTGCAACTAACTCTAGTGGAATCTGGTCATATTAATGACTAAGCCGTGATTAACTTTGATTATATTAATGACTAAGCCGTGATTAACTTTGATTGAATCTCTTATATGAAATCTAGGATTTGTGTAAATCTCTAGTGGGAAGTCTAACACATGAATTCTGAAAGTTGTTAGATATCTTGTAGACCTATGTTTAAAATTGTTTCTAGGGTTTGCTATATGTTGTAGTAGGGTGTGTTACACCTTTGAAAGAAACACTGAAACCCTAGATAGAATGAAAGTTGTCATGAAGTAAAATGTCGAAGAGTATATGTCTCTTGTTTGTAATTCAGTTTGGGTATCTGATATATATAAAATTGAAATGCTTCCGTGATTCTGATATGACTAACTTCATGCTTCTATAGATTTGGTTGTACTTGCTATCTAAGTTGTGCAGGTACACAATCTTCAGTATGGTGAAGATGCCTGTTGATGTGAGAAGCATGATGAGGGTGATGATAACTCTAATGAAATGGTTGGAAGCCACAAAAGATTTCCGATGAAGAAGCTAATGATAATCTCCCTGAGGAAACCTGAATAAAAGAGATCTCCCTAATGTTAAGAGGGAGTCTGGATAAAGAGATGCTCCCTGGTTAAGAGGGAGGGCATAGCTTGGTTTTGATTGAAGAATAAATTTCAGAGGATATGTTGCTGCATGAGAAGTAGGAGAAGGAAAGTGTATGATGAAGGAATCTTTTGTCAAAGATTCGGTTGATAGTCCTACTATGGAAAGTTGAGAAGCAACATAAAGTTGTGTGAAATACCCCAGAGGTTTGTATTTGATTATGTACATATGAAAGTATTATTGATTGGGGTTGTGCTTGTACAGGTGAATCTCTCGAAGGATTTGATAGCATGTTGGTTACTGATCAGTTTGATTGGGAGGATTGGTCATCCATGATCTGCTGGATCAAGGGGTGTTGAGGCTGTGAGTGAAGCATTGCTTGGAAGGACATATGGCCGACACTTTGTGTTGATGTCTAGGTCCCAAAGTAGGGAGGGTGGCGTGGGTCATAGAGCTCTGACCATGGATACACACCTAGGTCCCTGGGTTGATGGTTAGCAAGTTAGCTTGATGGTACCTAAAGGGGCTGAAAGCTTGAGTCCATCTTAGTCCCACATGGATAGATTGCCCTGGTCAGGAATCTAGTCCGTGGCATTGCGGTGCCTAAATTGTTGAGAGACCAATGAATAGATTGCCTTGGTCAGGAATCTAGTCCATGGCATTGCGATGCCTAAAGTTCCTCATTGTTCATATAGTGTGAGATCTTCCATTGTATTTGTATATGATGAATTACCTCCCTAGTTAAGAGGGTGTTGGAAATTGTAACTAGGTTCGGTCTTCATTTAATATATTGAAATCATCTTGTAATGTACTTATCAAAAGAATAAAGAAAAGAATTATCATTATTATTATTGTGACTTATTAAAGCATGAGTTTCATGCTTGGGTTACCTTTTTTTAGGTCAAAGTCCCCATTGAGGACTTCTAGGATTTATTTTGAGTTAATATAGTCATTGTACATTTAAAAAAACCCTTCTTGGGCTTTTGAATCATGTAAAATGGTTTAATATTGAGTAAAATATGAACAATGTGACCTCCACACCAAGTCGGCGTAAGAGACACCTATTTGATCTCACTTGGAGCCTATAAAAGGAAGGAAATTGAATTCATTTGGAGCATACTCTCTCATAGTAAGTTCGATATCTCTTGTAGCTGGGAAAAGTTCGAAGTCTATTGCCGGGAATCCGAAAGAAGTGCAAGTTTGGGGAAGTCTAAGGAGAAGAAGAAAAACGAAATTTTGGTGCCTCTCTCTCTGTTTTGTGCCCTAGATTGGGAGATCAAAGTCTTCCAAGTTTTGCTGCTGTCGGAAGCCGTCTGCTGCTAGAAGTTGCTGCCTAGTCAAAGTTGCTGGAAAGGGGTCGAAGATTTGGGAGGCTGACTTGGTGTGGAGGGAAGTTCTGGTATATGTCTAGGGTGAAAAGTCTCAAAGAATACTATTGAAAGGAAGAATTATCTTGATTGGGTTTTCCCCTTGAGGGGGGTTTTTCCCTGGCATAGTGCCTACATCTGGTGTCTATTGTTTTATGTGCTGCTGTTTTGGTAATTGCTTGATGAACTAAAAGAAAGACAATATAAAGAATCGTAATAACAAGGAACATCACAAGTAATTATCAAGAATAAGAAAATCTTTCTTCCTTTATGATTTTCTAACAGGAATGCGGTGTCACAGGCCAAGATGCTACACTAGCTTCACAGTCGATTCTAAATATTGAAATACATTTTCTTTGGCAATGTTTTTAAAATGAAAGCTAAGTTGTAGGAAACATAAGACTCCTCTGTACTAGTTGCGTTTCGGTACAAAAACCCCAAAACGCAGCTAAAATATGTTTTACTTTTTTGAAACACATTTTGACCCAGCTGAAATGCGTTTCAGGCACCAAACTCCATGCTGTTGAAAAGTGTAACTAGGATCGGTCTTCATATTGATTATGTAATTATATATTTATGAAAAGAAGAAGAGAAAGATAATAAAATGTATTTTGTTGTACTTGCTTCATGGGTTTCATGAGCAATATTTTATTATAGGTTAATAGACTTCTTCTTGATGTCTATTAGGGTTTTGTCTTCTAGGTATAAATATAATTAAGTGTCATACATATGAAGGATCTAGTCTAGAGAAAATGCTCCAAGACCTTGTCAAAGTAGCTCAACAATATGGCTCAAGAATGGTGAAATACTTGATGTAAATACTCTTCAAGACAACCTACCATACGCTCTACAAGTCGGCTCATATACCTCTCCTAGTCGGCCTATAAACAATGCACATGAACCATCACACCCTTTCATTGGTCAGGTCGGCTTATTTATAGGCTCAGACAACTATATATACCCCACTGTACTGTGCAAAAAACAGAAGAACAAAAAACTGCAGATCACTCTAAAACAATCTGCGGATTTCAGGAAAGATTTGAAGTGCGGATTCAGGGACAGGGAATTGCGAATATCAGCTAAGTTTATACAACGTGATAAAGTGTGGTCTAAGTGTGGGTTAAAGGACAAGAAAAGGTGCGATCTTATTGGAAGATTTAACAGTGAATTATTCTGAGATAAAGTGCAGAAAAGGGACAAGATCAACTGCGGACTTCAGGACAAAAGTCAGTTCTGGTTTAAGTATAAAATAAGGTTCGTGTATCATAGTGTATTATCATAGCAAGGAAGAGACTTCCGTTCGAGAAAGTAAGGAAGGTAAATCATTGGTTTACCTTCCTGTTCTATAGTACCTAAAAGGAAGTACTACTCCTCAATTGAAGAAATTTCAGTGGTATCCAAAGTAAATGGTTACAAGCAATCTTGTCTAAGAGAAGTCTGTGGAAAGAAGAATGCTATGCAAGATACAAATACATTCTAGAAGATAAGACCTAGAGACCGAGTTCTAGTATTGGTGCAACACAGTGCAGGTTGGTGCAGAAAAGAAGTGTCAGCATTAAAGGTCAACAAAGAAGCAGTGGCAAGGTCTTGGATGCATTAATAGGTTAAGGGTCTGAGTCTTGGTCATGGTACTTGTCATTTGAAGATCTATAAGAAAAATTCCTTACAGGTTTTCCTCTCCAAGAGGGAGAGGTTTTGCCCTGGCTCGAGGAGCCTAACTTTGTGTCCTTTGTATTTTTGGTAATTGACTTGATGAAAGACTAAATAAGCTAACGAAGAGAAGACATAAGTTACTCAAGTAAGCACTCAAGTAATTATCAAGTAGAGAATTTGAATTAATCACCAACCCTCTAAATTCTCAACATGGTATCAGAGCTAAGGTGTTGAACTCAAGGGCTACTTGACAAAGAGACACTCCAAGATGAAAAAATCAAAGTTTGGGTGAAAAGTCAAATCAGTTTGCAAGGAAGACTCTCAAGCTATTTCGAGGAGGATCTCCTATCTCATTCAAAGGATCAAATCATTCAAGAAAATAATTTTTGCCATCAAAGATTTACATTCAAGACATTGTTTGAAGAGGACATCATCTTTTGAAAATATCCTTTATCGTCAAGGATCCAAGAAAACCTACATTGAAGATTTCTATCTTAGAAGAAGCTCCTAACTTCATCTTCATCATCATCAAGAAGGCTACAAGTCACTCTACTCAAGTAAGTATCTATGACCTTACTTAAATTTGTCAAGATGACTTATTGTAAAGAAAGCAACAAGCTGGTTGGGTCATCAAACTTTAGCGCATGGAAGAAGAGGACAAATTTGAATTTAATTGAAGACGAAGTTGTGGACTACATCGAAGGATCTACAATTCAACCACCAAAAGAAGATGCTCCAGCTCATGCCAAGTACATGAAGGGAGAAATCAGAGCCCAGAGGATTCTCATAGAATCCAATAAGGACTCACTCATTCCCTATGTATCAAAACTAAAGTCTGCTATAGAAATCTATGAGAAATTGGTGGAGCTATTCTCTATGAGTATTGCAGGAGAAGCAATCTCTCTGAGACAAGAACTATATAAAATGAAATTGTCAAGGGAAGAAAGAACCACTTCATACTTTATCAGGATTTTGAAATAAGAGATCAACTGAAGGAATTGGGAGAAGTAATGTCTGACACTAAGATGACTACAGTGGTGTTGAATGCTCTGCCAGAAGAATGGGCAAACTTCACTTCAAGTTTATACGGGAAGAAAGAAGCCACACCATTCCATGATTTATGGTCTCTATGTAAAATAGAGGAAACAAGATTGAAAGCCAAATCTAATACATGATCAAGTGAATGGAATCAAGCCTTTGCAGCCATTTCCAGGAAGAAAGGAAGATACGGTTAATTTGGTCCTCGGAATAAAAGAAGAAATATGGAGAAAGTACGATGCTTTGGATGTAATGAAGTTGGGCATTATAAAAGAGATTGTCCTAAATCTGAAAAACACAATAGAAAAGGGAAGAAGCCCATGTCTCAGATATGAGGGAAGAACCTGATGCAAAGAAATCTAAGAAAGAAGAAGCGAAAGATCTCTATTATGATTGAGATCATCTTCCTCTTTAAGTGATTTTTGTTGGTTGTAAAATAGTATGTTAGGAAGCAATGTGTATTGATGGCATCATCATAAAAGCATGGTATGAGCTCTTGGTAAAACAACGCCTGGAAAACCTCACTATTAACAATTCTAATGGAAGGCAGTCATTAAGATCAAGGGTCATCATGGAAACTAGTGCTGACATTTTCTAATGAAGTTCTCTATGAATTCACTGATTAGAAAGAAAACAGAATGGTTTCATCAAGAATTCTATGACACAAAATTCTGGGATATGATGACATATAGATGGAGTAGGTCAAGGGAATGAAGCTCTTCATTCTAGAAAAACTGCTACAGAATGACTCAGGAAAAACGGTATGAGGTATATATTTGTATTTATATGCTGACACTGGGTGCTGTGAAGTCATGTCATATGGTTGCAGGTAATGGACTTCAATATTTAGAAGTATGATATATGGAGGAGGATATCTCGATGCACTGACAAATGAAATCAACATAATATATCCTCATATGGAGTATAAGGTGGTTGTATATGAACAAGGAACTGTAAATTGGAAGTTCCTAGAAATGAAGATGTACAGAAAGAAAGAGATCATGAAGTACAACCATGTCAAGAGGCAATTATCATTCGGAAACCAAGAAGATGTGACTAGAATATCTCCTGGGAGGATACGTAGACTCTGATAGAAGTCTGGTAAAGAAGAATACCCCTGACAAAACATATCATTAGGAGATGTGTCAATTTGAATAAAGGATGTCGATGCCTACAAGAAGATGTCATGGTGAAAGATCATCATTGAGGTAAATTTTGTTTTAAAAGTTCATACGTATATGTTTATATGGATGAATTTGTGCAGGGCTGCTAATCATAAGAAAGGATGTAAGATCCTTGGAGATGATTCGAAAGAAAGCAGCATGGCATAAAAGGTGGACCAGATATGAAAGACAGATGAATCACATTCTAGTAGATGACATGACTCATGAATGAAAGTGATGGATGATCTGTGCCCTATGGAGCTAAAGCTGAAAATTCCTCAGCATCAAAGTTCATGACATTGAGGGGAGGAATTCTTCATGAGCAGTTGGGTGTCTCACCATTGCTGCTGCAGGTCCCTAATTGAGAGGGAGCCTGGTGATTAGTTTCTTACTTGGAAGAAACTGGGTAATTCCTAAGAATGAGCTTAGGTACATTCAATATACAGGAATGAGTACATTCCCTTGTGGAATAGGTTCTGCTTGGCTGAGAGGGAGAGAGACACATCATTCTGGTCTTCACTTGGGAAGACAGAATGGAGGATTGGGTAATCATCTGGCGTTCGATACTCTTTGAGAATGTGTTAGGGCATTCACGATAAGAGTAGTCGGGGACCGATATTCTTTGAGGGCTAGCTACCCAAGAGAAGAATAGTCCAAGAAGGTCATACTTTGGGAACACTCGGGTGGAGTATGTACCTTGGAGAGACAATGACTATGGTGTCTATAAGTCATGTGTCTCGCCAACATTGAAGCCCATTGTCTCGTTGAGAGATGGGGTTGTTAGTCAAGGCCTTGCATTAGGACAATGTTGGTTGATATGATGCTATACAAATGTGATTACCAATCCGATTCTTATTATGAGATTCTTCAGTTTGAAAGTGACCATGTACCTGTATGAACACCTCCCTAGTTAAGAGGGAGTGTTGAAAAGTGTAACTAGGATCGGTCTTCATATTGACTATGTAATTATGTATTTATGAAAAGAAGAAGACAAAGATAATAAAATGTATTTTGTTGTACTTGCTTCATGGGTTTCATGAGCAAGATTTTATTATAGGTTAATAGACTTCTTCTTGATGTCTATTAGGGTTTTGTCTTCCAGGTATAAATATAATTAAGTGTCATACATATGAAGGATCTAGTCTAGAGAAAATGCTCCAAGACCCTGTCAAAGTAGATCAACAATATGGCTTAAGAATGGTGAAATACTTGATATAAATACTCTTCAAGACAGGCTACTATACGCTCTACAAGTTGGCTCATATGCCTCTCCTAGTCGGCCTATAAACAGTGCACATGAACCGTCACACTCTTTCATTGGTCAAGTCGGCTTATTTATAGGCTCAGACAACTATATATACCCCACTATACTGCGCAGAAAACAGAAGGACAGAAAACTGCAGATCACTCTAAAACAATCTGCGGATTTCAGGAAAGATTTGAAGTGCGGATTCAGGGACAGAGCATTGCGAATATTAGCTAATTTTATACAGCGTGATAAAGTGTGGTCTAAGTGTGGGTTAAAGGATAGGAAAAGGTGTGGTCTTATCTGAAGATTTAACAATGAATTATTCTGAGATAAAGTGCAAAAAAGGGACGATCAATTACGAACTTCGAGACAAAAGTCAGTTCTGGTTGAAGTATAAAATAAGGTTCGTGTATCACAGTGTATTATCACAACAAGGAAGAGACTTCCGTTCGTGAAAGTAAGGAAGGTAAATCATTGGTTTACCTTCCTGTTCTATAGTACCTAAAAGGAAGTACTACTCCTCAATTGAAGAAATTTCAGTGGTATCCAAAGTAAATGGTTTCAAGCAATCTTGTCTAAGAGAAGTCTATGGAAAGAAGAATGCTATGCAAGATACAAATACATTCTAGAAGATAAGACCTAGAGACCAAGTTCTAGTATTGGTGCAGCACAGTGCAGGTTGGTGAAGAAAGAAGTGTCAACATTAAAGGTCAACAAAGAAGCAGTGGCAAGGTCTTGGATGCATTAATAGGTTAAGGGTCTGAGTCTTGGTCATGGTACTTGTCATTTGAAGATCTATAAGAGGAATTCCTTACGGGTTTTCCTCTCCAAGAGGGAGAGGTATTGCCCTGGCTCGAGGAGCCAAACTGTGTCTTTTGTATTTTTGGTAATTGACTTGATGAAAGTCTAAATAAGCTAACGAAGAGAAGACATAAGTTACTCAAGTAAGCACTCAAGTAATTATCAAGTAGAGAATTTGAATTAATCATCAGCCCTCTAAATTCTCAACATGAAGAAAAACAATATGATGAAAAACTAGTAGTAGAAGAAGATGATGAAGGTGTAGATGGTTTCCCTTTAATGAGATGTGCATAACTTGTAGAGGCTTTAGGAAAATGTGATTGGATCACTTACTTCTGTAGTTCTGGACCAAAGTTTCCTTCACCATCAAATACATGATTAGTGTACACATAAATATTATCTTATGGTTTTTCTGAAGTTGTTGGAAAAGTTTGAATGACAGAAAAGATAAAATCACTTGGTTTTAATTCAGGTAATTTTACCCCTAATTCAGTTTATGACTTAGGAGATTTTGAAACATTTTTAGGGATTTGATAATACTCTAATTGATAATCAAGAAGAGATGAGTGCAAATCAAACCCTTTAGAAAAAATATATAAAAAATTTGGTGGAAGATCTGATAATCCAGAAGGGATTGATGAAGGACTAAAAGGATGAACTTATGAAACAATTTCAAGTTGAAATGAGGTAGAAGTTGAAGATGAAGCTTCTAACATTTTCCTTAATGAGGAAATTCTCACCAGTCCATCTAGATCTTACAATGGAGGATAGATATGAGGGTCTAATTAAGATATAGTATGCTTTTTTGAAGCCATATTTATTAAGTTAAGTTTCCAGGTGAAATATTTTAACCTAATGACCTTTTATTCACCGTAAAAGGAGAGTTTAAGCATTGTCCCAAGGAAAAAAAATTTAAAATTTTACGTTCCCTGAAAATTATGCTAATATGTTGTTGTACATCTGAGATAATTATAGGTTATATAATTATGCTGAGGCATCTGAAATATTTTTGGTTTCTAATTTTTGGATGACCAATTTTTTAAGCTTACATGAGTAGGTGTTGAACCTTAATTGATATTAATATTAGGAAAGGGTTTATTCTTTACCTCTTTACAATAGTTTAGATTTAAAAAGTTTAGCAATGAAGTAGATCATATTCCTGATGTTTACGTGTCAATTATCTTTTATACGTGTGTAATGATCATTAATTGAACATTTAATATTTTTTTTATGATATTATACATGATTTCCGCTAACATCTAGAACATATATATGTAGTACAACTAAGATTTTGTGTTCGTTCTTTGCTAGTTTACAGATTTTGGAGCACAAAGTGTTGCAGGGGATTTGCACCCCGCGTGATCTACTTCAACCGAGGGATATCCGGGTAAGTTCTACAACCTATAGTTTCTAGTTATTAGCATAAAAAATGGTTTAGTGATTCCTTCTTTTGATGGTATGCCCCTGATCTGTGAAGGTTATCAACCCAAGACCTTTAGGGTATCATTTCCCGAAACAGAAATGGTGACTCCATTGGGGAGAACATTCTTATGATTTCCTGTTTGGGTTGTTTTATCTGTCTTGTAGGTTCCTAACAAATTTTATCACTTTTTATAGTCTAGCAAGTCTTTTTTCAATCAGACAGAAGACCTGGTCCCTTGATTAGGCTTGAATTTTTTGTTTTTCCTTATATTTATTTCCATACGTAGTTTTTCCTTTGCATAGTTGTGTATACCTGCTATGTTTTCCAAAGGGACCCGTGTATAGAGTTTCCTTTGTTACAGTCACGTATACATGCTAGTTGCACACTATAAAAGTGCATATGGCTGGGAAAATTTGAAATTTTTAATTTTCAGCCCTTGTGGTCTTTTCTGTCTGGGTGGAACCATTCTTGTGGTGTCTTTAACGTCTCTGGACTGTGTTTGTAGTGATTTTATATCTATTTCTCTCTTGTTTTATGGAAACCTAGCCATTTGGTGAACTACCTTGTTTTGTGTGTTTGCAATTGCAGTGGAAGCACCGAGAGCTTTTCCTGAAGTTCTTGGTTGTTTTGACCTATCAGAACATAGAGCCTCTGCTTGTTTTCTCTTCTTCACCCTATGCATTGCTTCACTTACGTTTCTTTCCTCCTTGGCCTATTTCAGATTTCTTGATTTCTTGAAATTTTCTTGTTGCGAATCTTTAAAAGTTTTTTTTTTCTATTTTTTACACGGTTGTTCATTGCAAGATTGTGCTACTCTACTGAATCAATTAATTGAGTTTCTTGGTTCATTTTTCTCATTTAAGTCCTGCTACGACTTAAGTCTCATTTAAGTTCTCATTTTGAGTTTCTTGGTTCGTTTGCCTTGAACACTTTGAATCTTTTCTGAGGCTCATTTGGCTTGATTCCACTTCTTGGGTAGTTTTTTTTTGTTTTCTTGAAATCTCTTTTCTTCAATCATAAGAAAAAAACACAAAAACATTTTATGTTTTCCACATATTTTGCTTTGAGTTTGTTTTTATTGTTTCATTACATCTTTTGAAGCTTTTTGGTTGATTTCTAGTCTTCGATTCTTGGCTTGATTGTGAAGGAAATTTTATTTTGTTTTCACTCTTTTATCAAGTGCATTTTTGACGTTCTTATACATAGGAGTTCTGTTTAGAACTAGCCCTGTTTTCTGTCAAAAATTTATCGAAATATTGCCAAAGAACTCTTTTTTTCTTCATTGGAACTAGCATCTTAGGATTTTCATATCATTGGTAGTTTGCATTAAGTGCATTTGAGCATTTTAGTCTTTTTCGTAAATTTATGAATTATGTGAAGTGTGAGTGGCTAAAAAGAAAAGAAAAGTTTTTGCTTATTAGTTTCGTAGAACCCGTGTAGAGATCACTTTTCAACGAAAGGAAATTGTTGCATTTGCATGTAACTAGGTTTTCATTGATTTCTTCTACATCATAAAACACCATCAGTTTCACTTCTGTGAGCCCTTGACTTAAGTAACAACCAATTTAAAATAAGCGATCTAATTAAAAGCAACTAGAAGTTTTTTTATAATTCTCATTAATCATACACCAAGTAGTTAGGTTGTAGGGCTGTTACACTAAAATTTGTCACCATGAAATTTTAGTGTCCATATGGGTTCATCATTACTCATATATTACTCCTTTAGAAGTCTACAACATCAAAGTTCCTAAAATCAAGCCTTGAAATTGAGAGAAAAGCTCATAAAAGTCTTAAAAACACTTGTACCGCACTTTCTCTTAACATTGCCTGCGGTGTTGTGCCTATTTGTTCTAAATCATGCAGAGCTAAATGAATTTTTTATTCATTAAATGTGTGGACCACTGTAAAAGGTAAAATAAAGGCAGAAAGTAACATTTAGAAGCCCAACAGTCAAATCTCAAAGCTTCTGGAAGAAATCATCCAGTCGAAGGTTTGCTCCTATCATGTACATTCATTCCTCCATTATGGGAGCCTACCCCTTGGTTTATGGAGCCCAATCCCTTCAAAATAGGATTCTATCCCCTCTTATGTGGAGCTGAAACCTCTTCACTTTTCCTTTAAATTTAAGCCATAGTGCAACCTCAAAGGGAGTTAGACTTTGAGAATTTTTGAGGAGAAATGTTGTAGAAACTCATACTCTCTTAACTGATCATTATGTGGGAATGATTACACACCCATGTGCATTTTAGCTGAGAGAGTGCAAAGCTTGTCAGAGTAGAGGAAACGCCTGTTCCAGACCCCAGAAAGACCTATACGACATCAAGGCGGACACGGTTGTAAGGCTCTTTCTTCATCAAAGATAATACGAATGGATCCTATTTTCTCAATGAGTTCTTTAATTAAGTAGCTTGTTTATCATGTTTTATCAATGAGTTATTTAATTAATTAGCTTATTTCTTGAATTCCTTGATCATCTTGATAGATATATGATTCGTGAATTAGTTTATACTATGCAGGTGCTATTGATTTTTTCCATGTTTGTGATTGCAGATCTTTGAAGACGACTCTTTCAAGCAATTGGAAAGAAGATCATTACAAATAGCGTTGGACTACAGGTAGGTCTTCAAAACCTCTGTTGTAGCTAATTCTGAATTGAATATTATCTAGAGAAAATAGTTTTTGTTTGTCTGTTTGTTGCTAGCTGTCCGTAGGACACTAGGGAGATCTGTCTTGTCAGCAAGAACAATTTATCCATCCAACAAAATGGCGACTCCGCTGGGGAATGGATCTTGAACTTCGATTTCTTTTATTTTTGAATTGTGAATTTATTTTTTCTAATTTTGATTGGTTTATACTGGCTTGGGTAGTTTATCCTTGTAGAATCCCTGACAAATGTTTTAGAGTTTTTTGTTTTTCTTTTAGTTTTTTGGTATCCGGACTTTTCTTTTAGAAACAATGCGGGCATCTTCGCTCTTTTCTTGTATAAACAGTGTGGGACCGCCCCTGTTTACACTGAAACCTGCGGACCCTGTGAAAATTCTTAGAAGACCTTAAAATTCTCTTTTCTGGATCAGTTTGTTAGATTCTCAGTGTATACCCAGACTTGTATTTTCTGTCATAAAGCTTTGGTTGAGAGTTTATTTCAGCATTTTTAAGTTTTGAATGATTTTATGAAAGATTTGCATGTTATAGTGATTTTTGCTTTGTCTTTATCCCACTCAAGGATTAGAAGCCTTGGTATACCTTTAGATCACTGGTATTTCCTTGCTTTCTTGCTGAGTTTGACTTCATAGCAGAAATTGTTTTATGAGATTTAGATCCTATTTTCTCATTTGCAAATCTTTAAAAAAAATTTGTTGATAAGTTTGGAATTTCACTTAAAAAACCATAATTGGATGTTTTTTGAGTTCTTGCTGATCTAAGCAAAGAATTTCTTAGTTAGATAACAAGCTAAGAAAAACATCCTCAAAATATTTAAAGTTTTAATTCAGATTTAGTCTTTAGAATTTTTAGATCTCAAAATTAGTGTTTTTTAGTTTTGAGTGTTATTTCTAGAAATTGTAGTGTTCTTTTGGAGAAAATTTTGTTTGTAGTTTCGATCTTGAATGATAAAGGGATTTCTTTTTGAGCAATTGATCATTTTGAGTTCTCATGAAATTAGATTTCTTTTCATTTATTCTTGTTTGAAGGAAAGAATTGTTTTAAAATATTGCATTTCTCAACTCTTTCTTTTAGATAGAATTCATTGAAAGGAAAGGAATTGTTTCTCATAATAGATTCATTTTTAGTGTGTTTTGAGTCGGGTCACTACATATCATCAGTTTCACTTTTGCACCTCTTGTCTTAAGAAATAGCCTACTAAAAGCAAGCTTAAATTAAAATCAATCTAGTAATTTTTATATTTCTAGGGATCTTTTCCACCAACATAGCTTAGGCTAGTGTCTTAGGGTAGGGAGTAATTAACTCTCCAAGACAATTAAAACAAACAAGTAGTCGATCTTGCGGTAGGAAAAATCCAATAGTCGCTTGTATACTCTGGGAAGCTCCTCCTAAAGGAGTCAAGCACAAGGTCATATCCGAACCAGTGGGATAATCAATTCTATCTCATTGGGAATGATAGAAGATGTGCGCATATTAACAATGGTAAACCTCAGATAGACCATTGTTGAGGAGCCTAGGGTCACTTGTCGGTATACCTTGGATTATATCAAGGAGCCTTCAAGGGGATTGAGCTTTGTTACTCTGCCCTTGTGCGTATGTCGGATCGTAAACTGTTCCCCCAGGTATATTAGTTCCTGTTGGTAACCTTAGTGGCCATAAAATTTATGATTTTTTCCTAAGGTGACGATGGCGGAAAGATCCCACTGTACCTGGAGCAGACATCGACTAGACTCACTTGGACTCTTCGGAGGGTTATCTTCACTCGAGATGGTTTAAGTGGAGAAAATTGCACTGGTCTGTTTCATTAAGCAGGTTGTCGTGGTAACTGTTCCAACCGCCATTTCTACATTAAAATACTACAATGTTGGATTTCATCACCAACTAGTGTTTTTAGTGTGGGAATTTATTGTTTGTTTGTGGTTTGATCTCCTATATTTTTAGGCGTGTGATTCATTTGTTTGTTTCCTTAGCGACTTTAGGATTTTTCATTGAAATTTTCTTTGATTGCGTGTGATTAATAATTTTTAATCGTGGCTAAATTACCAAGACAATCGCATAGACTCCAAGGGAAACCCCCTGAGTATACACCAAGCCCACTTAAAGGACTGTGAGCTCTATTACCACATAGTGTCAGCAAAATTAGATCAACAGAACTGGGAGAATCATCCATAATTACTCATCCTGATTATCAATCACAAACAGCAGAATATATTCAAGAGCCAATTTCAATTTCCGAAGTCACTGACATTGCTTCTCCAACTAGTGAATTAGCTAAAGAACCTGAAATTTCTGAGCCCGAAAGTGAACCTGCTGTGTTGGAACAATCTTCAGGATTTGTTCCTCCGACTTCTAGTGATCCTGATTCATCTAGGTTAAGACATCGCATTACTGAAAACATTCCTTCTGATCTCATATGTATTGAAGAACTTGTTGGTCTAGACGAAGATGTAGTTCTTCCCGAAACCCAAGAAAATTTGAATCTTAGGGAGCGTGAATCAATATTCTACAGTCCTTTTAGAACTGACGCTTGGTATTTATCATTGATAGATTTTTACAAAACGCAGGTCTTACTTATTCACCACCCCGAATTCCTTTTTACCCTACACCAAGAGGTCATCAACCTTCATTAGATATGTCAGGTGAGTCATCTATGTTTTCTGAATCTCCAGAAACATTTTTATATGGTGGTTCATCTGTTCCTCTAGGATACCAGTCGCTCTCTGGTACCTTCTTGGGAGAAGCTCCTCAACCAATTGAACAAGTGTTATCATCTGGTACAAATGGAACTAACATTGAAACATTGAACACAGAACATATTTTTATGATGTCTGGCAATATTCCAAATCCTCAACCTCAAGGAAGTCAATTACCGCTTGGGGGGCAACCTCAAGGAATTCAGTTACTACCTGGGGGGCAACCTCAAGGTAGTCAATTACCACCCGAAGGGCAACCTCAAGGTAGTCAATTACACTTCAGGAGAAAATAAAATGTAGGGTAATTTTACATGGAGGTCAAACTATAAGACAATATTTCACACTTTGCAGAACAACCTCAAAGGACATTACATAGGTCAATATCATAAACCTCGGACAATGCATACCGAAGTTGACTCTCCCGACCCTTGAAGTTAGTTTATTCCTGGGGTCAATATCAACCCCCGAAGGTCAATTTATTCCTCAAGGTCAATATCAACCACGGATTTAGTACATGCCTCAAGGGTTTCAACCTCAGGGTCAGTACCCAGCTCAAATTTTTCAACCTCCTTTAGGTCAACCATTATTACAAGGAGATCAAAATTTTCCAGTTAATTATCAAACTTACGTTCAACCTAGTTATGGTCCTTCATATGCACAACCTTCTACAGGTCAATATTCCAGAATTAATATGGTGTGGGATCCATCTCAAATTCAACAGACTTTACAACCCAATGTGCGGTTACCTAATCAACCTGGGCAACCCATAGGTTCTGGTCCAACCCAGCAACTTGTCCAGCCTACCATTCAAGTCTCTGCACCTGGTTCTGTTCAGTTGCCTAGGCCTAGTACACCTAGAACTCCGCGTCAATATGTTGCTGCTGCTGTAACTTCTGTTCAACCTACCACACCTATTACTGGAGTATATGCAGCTCTTGTTTCTCTTCCTCCATTATCGGTGAAAATTCTCCGTGTCATTTACAGTGGACTTACAATTGAACTATTGGGGTTCTGTGTTTTGTGAAGTGGTAAGACCAAAAGATAAAATAGCATCAAACTACTTTGGAATCTGGATCTAGCCACTCTGGATCTGAAGGCAAATATCTCTATAAAAGGCAAAGAATAATATGCCTTTGAAGCTCAAAATGAGGTATTAGGCTAGGTATGAAGCACAAAGGTTTTTTAAATGATTTGGTTGTTGGGTTGGAGATCATTAACTGAGAAGGTTATGGAATGAAAGGAACAAAGTAGCAGGATGTTTCGGAAAAAAAATATAGGTCAAGAAAGTGTCAATCCATTGGGCTATGGAGTCATGAAAGGGGATTACTTGCATAACAACTAACCAAGGCTTTCCATAGGGCAAGTCATATATACTAAAGGATCTTTTAGATAGATGGTGAAATGGAACATTAAGGAGTGAAGGTGAAAGAAAGTAAGAAACCAAATTTCTATCTAGAGATCAGGTCAGATATCATTTAAATCCAGACCTGATTTGACATACTCAAAGGAAACTTTCAATGAAAACACAAAGGGTAGCTTAAGATTAGGTCAGAGGTCATTTAACGCCGGGTCTGCTTTCAGCATACTCTCAAGGAAAAAAAAAGTTGATATTTAACACAGAGCAAGGCCTAAGATCAGAGAAGGACTTTTAACCTTCAATGCTTTTGACACTAGCTCAAAGGGATCTTAGAAAGGCCAATGTGTTGGAAAAGGACCCCAGTGGATAGGGCTTACATTAAATCCCTAGTATCCCAATTCTTCCAGCTTAAACCCAACAAGAACATCTAAGCAACAAACTCTAAATTCATACATCAGTAAGCATGGGCTAGACCAACATCTTTGACTGGTTAAATTATATGAATTTTCTCCTAGATACACAATCAGCAGAAAACATCAAAGATAAGAAGATTAGGAAAGCATTAGGGTACCATGCAGTGGTATATCCTAAGCCAGATTACTGATTTTTATCAGAGAATAATGAATAGTATGATTAAAATGAAATAAGACAATTGCAGTAAGAGAAACATCACTAGAAATATAGACCAGGATCCTGTGAAATTTTCTTGTTCAATTGATGTGCAAAACCAGTCACATACTTTGAGCTCAATGGATGTTACATTCCAAACTCCTCCTCCCAGCCTACTAAATTAAAAACTACTCAGCTACTTCCCCACTGCTAGTTCTAACATGAATGAACACACTACAAGAAAAAAGGACATTGGTGAGGGTCATGCTTGTGACGGGCCTTTAAGGTCCGTCACCAATGTCACATATGGTGATGGTCCTTAAAAAAGCGTCGCTGTAAGTGTATATAGTGATGGTACTTTAAGGTCCGTCACCAAAGCCATTTTCAGTGACACTTTTGGTGAGGATCGTTAAAGGCCCATCACTAATTCTGTCTTTAGTGACACTTCTAGTGATGAACTTTTAATGACCCTCACCAATGCTATTTTTGCTACTTTTTGTGACGGTCAAAAATGATAATGTGTTTAGCATTAAAAAATCGTTACTGTAAGTGTATATAGTGATGGTCCTTTATGGTACGTCACCAAAGACATTTTCAATGAAACTTTTGGTGAGTATCATTAAAGGCCCATCAGTAATTCTCTCTTTGGTGACACTTCTAGTGACAAAATTTTAATGACCCTCACCAATGCTCTTTTTGTTACTTTTGGTGACGGTCAAAAAATATCCGTCATCATTGATCATTCCAATGAGTTTTTGATGACACTATGTGCCTGTTAATATATTTTTTGTGAAAAGATAATGATTTAATACCATTATTGTGGAGTATTTTTTATAATATGTCCAGGGCCATAGTGGTTAGGGTCAGTCAAATTTTTAAGAAGTAATTAGTGTGTATCATTTCCCTCAAGTAATGACTAGTCGAATAGAGATTTCCTATGAGTCAACACATGTTTCATATCTATTAAGTTTATTATCTAGAAAATTCCCTTCAGATAAAGTTCCACTATTGTGTGTAGGAAATATATTATTTAATACACAATCAAGCTCTGACAATTATATTAATGAGAAAGACCTAACACTCCTCAACAATCTAGGCACACCTTAAATTAATGCTTTGGGACACACTAACATTACTTATCACCCCACATGTCTTGGAACATCTTTGTACCTAGAACATATATTTGCGATGACACTGACGCCCAAGCACACGGTGGCATGCGATAGCACAACATGGAACTCTCCTAGCATGTGTTGGCATGCTGCATATAGTCCCTAGGATGCCCTGGAACACCTTGGTTGAATACATTGACATACATTAGCACTTGGCACACAATGCCACTTGGCATGTATTGGGACCTATTATTAGTGCACCTAGCATGCCCCTTTTCAAAAAGATAAAGTCCTGACTTATTAACCCTCTTATTGGTTCTTCCTTTTGTTTCCTTGACACATATTGACATACCCTGGCACCCTGCGCCACATCCTTAGCACCTAGCATGTATTGGCATATCTTGGCACTATTAATTGGCACATGATATAATTAGCACACCCTGGAACTCCCAAGCATACTTTGGGAATTATTGAAATGCCTTGATATTCCCTAGCATGCCTTACCAATGAATGGCGTACCTTGTCACTCCCTCCTTGGCATGACAACTAACACTCATTAACACTAGTCTCTGGCATACGTTCCTCATATTCATTAAATTCCATGAATTTTTACCTAGTGCTCCCTTAATGTTTTTTCCTAGTACTCCTTAACACTCATCAACATGCATTATCACTCTCTAGCACGCCTTAGCACTCTTCAACATTCCCTTCCACTTCATAACATGCATAACACTAGTCCCTGACACATATTAGCGCTTGGAAATTCTTAGCATGTATGGAATACGTTGAGATGCCTTGGTATGATTTGGCATGGTTTAATATTAAATTTATTTGTGATGATCAATTGTTGGAAAGTAGATGAGAAGCAACAAAGGAATACTTGGCACTTAGAATGCACTAAGACTCTGCACTTGGCACCTATTTCCACCTAGTGTTGGTGTGCCTAACATGCCCCTCTTGGAAAAGGTAAATTGATGACTTATTAACCCTCTTATATGTTCATTTACTTGTAGTTTAACTTTTTGCTCCCTTTTGTTGTCTTGACAGTCCCTGACATGCATTGACACACCCTTGCACATCTTGGCATGCCTTATCACTTGGCACATCTTAGCATGTTTGACATGTATTCCCACTATCTGGCACATCAAGGAGGTGAAGAGAGATGTATTCCTAAAGTAGGTCGAGTACGAGGGAGAGTAAGGGTTGCTAAAGGGAGGTCATGATCATCCTCCAAGAGCAAGATCTTCATGTGAGGGTTCAGAAGAATGTTGCATACCTTAAGGGTCGGTTTGCGCTAGGAGGTAGGATGGCACATTGTTGGTTCTCTTCTGGCAGATCGAGCTTAAGAGAGGTTTCTCATGAGAATACGGGCATGTGATTTCAATGGTGTCTTTGTGTGAAGGCCGCATCAAATTCTGAAATGTTGAAATTTGCAACAAGAAACAGTGAGATTGGAAACCAGAAAAAACAAGAAAAAGATGCACCCACACTGGTGAGGAATTTTAATGCACCATGAGTGAGGAATGTGGGGCATCTAATTTATTTTTCCCTTAAATAAATTGGACAATAAATTGTAATTTCATCTCATAACAACTTGTGTCAGTTAATTAAGTCATGATGACTGAGTTAGCTCAAGAAATTAGAGTTGAGGGTCTAAGATGAGGCATCTAGAGGGATTCTAATATTTTTTCGGTCCAGTTGAAGTTGATGCATTAGTGGGGTGCAAGTGTAATTAACTCAATTAAATGAGTTAAAATCAGTTTAACTAGTTCTAACTGAGTGATGAGCTAGTGAGAGGTCGAGTGAATTAAATTAGATTTAATTCACAATGAGTGATCAATCAGATAACTGATAATTCACTATTAATAGTTGCATGCATGTCAGTTTCGAGGAATACCCAGTTGAGACAGAGGTTAAAGGGAACATAACTATCAGTTGTATTCAGAGAAAATTTCCCATGTGCAATTATAAATTCATTGGGATGCCATGATGGATTGCACAATCAAGGAAGACTGATTTTCCTAATTAATAAGGAGTTAATTCCCTAGGAATTGCATGAGCAAGGCAGGCTGAAGTAAGGATGAGAATTGGCTAAGTACTAGACCGAGTTTGCCTAGATCAATAGGAGCCAATTGACAGAGTGCTGGAGAATCTCATGAGAGATTAAGCATTGTATTGTTTCATGATTCCTTAGCTTAATACATAATAGAGACAGAGGGGTTTTGAGCAGTTGCTTTCCCCAAATACATCATGTTGTTGTGCGATTGATAATTTATTTCTCTTACTTATATGTGATTGTGAAATTTTGTTTTGTTTTCGCAGATTGTAGGAAGGATTCAGTATCTTGTTTTAGTAGATTACAAGATCGGATTGAATCTCTTTGGTTAGATTTTCTACATGGTATCAGAGCAGGAGTTTTTTGGGCGACGAGTTTACAGAGAATATCTGAAGATTTTGGTGTAAAATTTTCAAAAATAAATAAAATATTTGGATTTCTTGCGAAAATATACCCAAATGGGAAAAAAAAATTGGTCGAATCGGAGCTCAGATGAGGGAGATATCATCGATTTAAAATCAACTCTTTTTTAGAAAATTTTTGTAACATCGGGACAATTACACTGTACGTGAGTCAAGAACCTATATGCACTTGAGGTACCAGATGCATGCAAAGCTTTGAGGAGAAAGGTAGAAGTTAGAGACTTGGTGGTTTAGAGGGAGCATAAATTACCTCTCAACATGCATCCTCATGTGAAACAGTCTCAGAAGGTTGTGGAGTAGCTGCCACAATTGGAGAAGTAGAGAGGAGACTGAGTGGAAGTGTCCACTCAAGAAAAGACCTCCATGAGGGGGAAATTTCGAGCCAGATGGGAAGAGGGAGAAGCCATACCTCGAGGTGTAAGGTGGGGTGATGTGTAGACATAATCCCAAGATAAAAAATTTGGGCAAGGTCCATTGAGATGGCGTGTCTCATGGATCGAACCTGGCTACGAGGAGTCCACAGTACAACAGTAGTAGGAAGGATCAGTTAGATTGATGTAGTCAGATGTCAGCAAGACAGAAATCAGAGTGACATATGTCAAATACTGGAGCACAAATCAGAGTTAGCAATATTTCAAAGGGCGCAGATGCAGATGTGAGCAGCAGCACAGAGAATCCAGTACTAGACAGGTGAAGTAGCGAGCAACAGTCAGAAGACTCTGATGACAGATGCATTATACTGATTTAGTTGTTCGGAGGCTATTCAGTTTCATGATTTGCAGGTGCAAACAAAACTAGATAAGTGTAGCATACAGAACATTCCAAAGGTACTGGATGGGGATAGATTGAATTCCTTTATTGTTGAGAGGGAGTGTTGAAATTTGCAACAAGAAACAGTGAAATTGGCAACTAGAAAGGACAAAAAAATATGCACCCACACTGGTGAGGAATTTTGATGTACCGGGAGTGAGGAATGTGAGACGTCTAATTTATTTTTCCCTTAAAAAAATTGGGCAATAAATCGTAATTTCATCTCATAACAACTTGTGTCAGTTAACTAAGTCATGATGATTGAGTTAGGTCAAGAAATTTGATTTAAGGTGATCCACTTAGGCCCTCGCCATTGTCTCTTTCAGTTTTTCAGTTTCCTTAATTATAACACAATTTACTATTTTTGTCAGTTTTTCGGGTCCTGAACTTCTGGAGCTGATTTGAGGCCCAAAACGACATTTTTTGGGCACAAAAGGGTTGGTGATTTCTTATAAATTTCATTAGCAGTTGTAGTCCTCGAAGAGATATTTCTAACGAGGTATCATGTGCGTCAAACAAAGATAATATGACCAAGTTACGACCCTGGGAAGTTGGCTACCCAACTAACCCCAACAGGGCCCATAAAATTTGTGTTACATCTCCTCGGGTTATGGTTTTGGTTGTTTAGGGTTTTATCTTATTTTAAATAATAAAAAGACCCTTGATCCTTATTGTAACACAGTTCAGAGGAACATAACTATCAGTTGTATTTATAGAAAATTTCCCATGTGCAATTATAAAGTCATTGGAATGCCATGATGGATTGTGCAATCAAGGAAGGTTGATTTTCCTAATTAATATGGAGATAATTCCATAGGAATTTCTTGAGCAAGGCAGGCTGACGGAAGGTTGAGAATTGGTTAAGTACTAGAACGATTTTGCCTAAATCAGTAGGAGACAATTGGCAGAGTGCTGGAGAATCTCAAGAGAGATTAAGCATTGTATTGTTTCATGATTCCTTGACTTAATACAAAATAGAGATAGAGGGTTTTGAGCACTTGCTTCCCCAGATACATCTTGTGTTGTGCGATTGATAACTTGTTTCTCTTACTTATATGTGATTATGCGATCGTGTTTTGTTTCCACAAATTGTAGGAAGGATTTAGTATCTTGTTTTAGTACATTACAAGATTAGATTGAATCCCATTGGTTAGATTTTCTACATGAAATAGAAGAGAGGGTTGATACCATCTTGCCTTGTGGTGGTTAGTAGGCTGCAAGGTCTATGATAAAGACCAACATAAATGGAGGAGGGCTTGCACTGTAATTTAGATCCATAACAGAAGTCGACGCAAGCATAATATTGACTGAGTTAACCCTAGTTTGAGGGTCGACATTAAGATTTGAAGTTCACGTCAAGATTCAGTCAAAGAAATGACCAGAATATATGGATCCATATGAGCTAGGTCAAGTCTCTTATGGACGTAAGAGTCGTGTTTATTCTATGTGTGGATAGGGCTTTTTCTACAACAATTAGAAGTACATAAGTATAATGCCCTAGTTAGGACAGTTTCCTAGCATGTTTAGTTCATAAGCCTGTATGCCCTTAAGACTATGACAAATTTGCGTAGAAGAAGACGGGTTGTGACCCTTATAGCGAGGTTTATTTCTGCAATAAAGACCGTAGATTTGGAAGATGGTTTGCAGATTCAATATATGTGGAGACAACAAATCCAAAGGAGGGTGGAACCTGAGCAGAAGATTGAGCATGCAGAAGAAATGTGCCATATGAAGAATGGATTGACATGCAGAGGAGTTGATTTTGGTGGACTTTCCATAGAGTTTTAGACAAATATCTGAAGAAACCTATAAAAAAATAGTAAATGGACTATTAGTGGCTGATTTGTGACCCTAGTTTAGTCATCTACAGATTGTTAGAAGTATGATAAGAGGAGTAGTTCATATTTGTTCATAGATTATACAACAAAGATCAAATTGTCAATACACAAGAATAGTGATCTTGAGAGGACTCAAACCATTGTTAGGTGGCAGATTTGAAGAGCTCTAGATGAAGACAATATTGTGGGCCTTATATCGGTAAAAAGAATTGATTGTGGTTGGGCAGATTGATGGTAGTCCAAGTACAGTTGGAGGGTTGTTGGGTTACTATCAAAGAAGAGCCCTGACCCTTATTTTGGTGAAGGACAACAAAATTGGTAGAAGGGCAGGTGTATAGGGCCTAAGGATATGCAGACTTTGAAGGACTAAAGTAACAGTCAAGTGGGCCAACCAACAACCCCTAGTTCACTTTATTGTAGAGGATTGATTCAGTGAGAAGAAGGGCAACCTCCATAGCACTGGACTTCTCATCTTGGAGTTGTAGTATGGAAAAAGTGGGCATACCAAAGAGTTGTTCACAAATGGAATTGTGAACAACTTGTTACCACTCAAACTAGTAGTGGATCTAAAAGGGGTTCCTAAGAGGACCACTGCTAGGACAAGGGAAACGATGGAGGCTTAGCCCATTATCACCACAGCTAAGGCTTCTTGCTCTTCACGGACGTTCAACAATGGGTGGAGTCCCGGTAGTTTAGGAAGTCATTTGTAGAGTATAGGTAAATGAATAGGTGGGAAGTGACCCTTGAAACTCTTTCCCTAAGATAAAATAAAGAGTGGGACTTTCTTTCCCTTTAAGAAAGGGAATTTATCTTCTAGGGAGAGAGGAGGGGGATTGAAGGGTTGAGGGAGAATAATAAGACTTATGAAGGAAGTTCTCAATCCCTAAAATCCTTTGGGAACTTGGATTCCCAAATGGTCCTTGATGAAAGGCCTTTGACACCAAATGGGACCACACGGGGCCAAGTGGATCCAGCCCAGGTTTGGGGATGGAATTTAGCAACCAATGATGTTCCTATCCTGGACAAGGTGAGGGGAAAGGATCAGACAAGATTTTTTACTTCGATAGGTCAAATTGATCCTACTAGGTTCTATCCTTGGGAACACCTATGCAAAACTTGATCCTAGAGCTAGGGCTTGAGGTATCTGGAGATTCCATCGTCGGAATTGGCCCAAGTTCTAAGGAGAGTGAGGGTACATAGCAACATAGATGCCTCTAGGAGATAGAAGTTTTCCTCTAGCTAGATTCCTGGGAGACAGGACTTCAACCCACTATGGTCTTCCTGTGTTGCACCGATGAAGGCCAACATAGGGCATGAAGGGATACCACCTATCACTGCAAGATGTCTATATCCCACAATGAACACGGGCTAGGAGGACTTCCCATCATTTGTTGTAGAAGTCCTTCTCCACACATGAGTCTAAGGCTACACAAAATTGTTCCTGGTTGATCAGACCCTTGACCTCTAACAACCATCGAGGTCCATGAAGATGATGCACACCGGGCCCCAACATGGGTACTATCACACTGTCCTCCAATAGACCATAAATGCACAATCCACGTTCACTCTTGGCCCACTCTCACGCTGCCCTCCAGCAGACCATGAGTGACCAATTATTTTTGTAGCATCTGCCTCTGGCTAGGGCATCCTCACACTTAGTAAACCCTCCTCTTGGCTACCAAGATACTTCTCTAACAGCCCTGTCCTAGGACACCCATTACTTCATTGCAAGATCTGCTCCTAGTTGGGGTTTCTTAACATCCAAGAGAACCCCAACACATAGCTTCCACAGATTGCATATGAATTTGATCCAATCACCAATCATTACACTGGTTAGGGCTTCTAACCAACACATTAGCCCTCCCTTCTTTGCTTCCACAGGCTATACTAAAATGATCCAACTGTCCAAACTAGGACCAATAATTTAACACAAAAACGTACCTTCTAAAGTGTTGGTACCCTGTTGTATTATGCAATCTGGTTAGGGCTTATTCACAGTCCATGTCATCCCTCTCAACACTTGCCAACAATCCCTTCTATCAATTTGGCTTGCCTTCAACCTAGATTTTATCTTGTACGTTGATTTTCCCTTAGTTATGTTGTAGGAATTAGGCCTACGACCTCTCCAACAAACCTAATACAAACATGCGTTATCCCTGCAATAACTACAATGCCTGAGACTCTCTTAAACAACAAATATGCCACCCCTTTTGGTACCAAAACAACCCTCTTACCAAATTATTTACGCAACTACTCCTCGACCTTGTTATATCTCCTAATCTAACCTCAAAATAGTCGTTTCAGGCTTCAACCTTCTCTTCTTCAAGCTGTGGCTTACATCAGAAGGTGTTTTACTCCTACATTTTTTCGCTTGGATGTTATATTAGCCTCCAACCTCACCTTCTATTTATACGCAATATAAGGGCTTCATTTGGGCGTCCACATGGGATTGAAAATTTGTCACATGGCTTATTAACATCAAGCCCACCTAGACTCTTCTTGTGCAAACCAAACCATATAATTCAAAAATTCACAACTCCCTCTGAGCCTACATGATATCCACTACTGTTTGTAGGGTCTTAGGGGAAAATAAGCATCAACTTCTAGCTCTTTGATATACTAATGAGTACAGATTATATGAGTAGTTTATATGGTTTATATGACATTGAATCAACCTTGAGATGGAGGTTGTTATGTGTTAGAGAAATTAAGGAGATGGGAGTTAAACAATTTCTCTTATCATGAAATTATCTTATGATGTTTTTTTACTATTATTTCTTCTATCAATTTATCTTTTCTTATCATCAAGAGTAATTCCAATGAACAAATAGAAGAAGACACAAGATGTAGGCACATGTTAGGAAAACCCCACCTTTTGGGGAAAACCCAGTTACAATTCTTCCTTCATTAGATTTAAGATGAGATGACCAAGACCTTAGACTATAGACTTCCTCCATCAAGTCATCCCTTCACTGTGTTAGCACCGATATCTCTATGACACCGAGATATCCTTTGCTTGCACCTAAACTCCATCCTCATTACCTTGATTGAGTTTGAGATAACAACATAGCACCGAGCATCATTACTGAGATCACCGAGCATCATCATAGCATTGAGAACCATAACTGAGATAACCGAGCATATTCATTGAATTGAGTATCATAACATAGCACTAATTCTATGGTAGATTTGTGTTGAAACCGAGGCACTTTTTTGCTACAACATCATATCATGGAAGTTACCTGATTCATAGCATAAATGGTTACCAAAATTCTATAATATGTTCGAGACCTTATCCTCCAACACCGAACCTGTGATCATGATCCGAACTGTATTTGTGGTCCGAAACTTCAGAGATTTCCAAACTTTTGTGGTAGAAATGAAAACTATACCCCTGTATATATAGTTTTTTTCCATAGTTATTGAGTCGACATGACAGTATGAAGTGTTGTGTCTTGATTTGAGTTGACTTGAAGACTGATTGAAGTCGACTTAAGGATGCAACTTTGATGACTTGTATCACTTGACATGAGGGTTGTCTTTGAAGTATATTTCGAGGATGATGACCTTGAAGAAGATGACTTGACGGAGGATCCTTTTGACAACCTAATGTTACATGATTTAAAAGCCCAAAAATTGGATCAATTTAAATTTGTAACAACTAACCTAGACGTCCACAATTGGGACCTTAATCTAAATACAACCCAAGCATGAAACCCATGCTTTAATAAGTTGAATAATAATAACTTCTTTTGACAAATACATTAATAATGAAGACCGAACCTAGTTACATTCTTCCACATTATGACTCCTAGAGCCTCATCCTTTTTCATGTTGATGAAATTTTTTTATTAGTTATCCCTTGGATAAGAACCACCATTTTCGTAAAGCTCTATAACTCTTCACTCTTCAACAATGTTCTCATATCTTGTGCCAAAATTCTATAATTTTGTCCATTAAAATTTATAAGATCTAGCTTGAAACTCATAATTTTGACCCACCGATTTGATCCTAGATTTAGTTTGCAATTAGAAACCTTGAACCAATCCACTAAACAAATCTGACTTTTTAAGAGCATCTACAACTTGCATGAGACTTGTAGGCAACATGCTACATCTCAAGCCATTAGCTTTAATACCATGTTGGAGAATCGAGGGATTTTGTATATTAGAAAACTCGTATTCTAAAATAGAGGTGGTGTCTAAATTCATTTTTATCACACCTAAGAACAACCAAACATAGTTCAACATACTAAGAACTGTAAGAAACAAAATTATTTCCATACACAACACATATAATCTATTGTTCACCATATAATAAATACACCCATAAGACCATCTTTTGTAGCACCAAGATGCAACCAACACATTCCATACTTTGCTTAAGATAAAATTGATAATAACATAAGAATGATTTGAATGCAAACTAAATGGAAATGAGTCATGGTAGAATGGATGAATTCAAAAGGTTGAGTTGGAAATTCAAAAAATAATGCAAACCCTACACAAGGAATAAACACATCACAAGTATGACCTTAGACAATGATGATAACAACTCCTCTTAACCACCCAAGCTAAACCTAATTGACATCCTAATTTCTTTTTTATCCTTTTCTAATGCTTCATATATATGAAATTGAAATGAATTTTTTTATTTTTATTTTTAAAAACTATACCTCGAGCTCCATTTAAATTTGGATAGCATGGGTTGTCTTTAAAATAGATAAATTGAATTGACATTAAGCATAACCATATTGAAACCTCATCGAGAACATGTTTTGGCATTAAAGAATTAAATTTGGTGATAGTGTGGGTTGTCTTTAAAATAGATAAATTGAATTTACATTAAGCATAACCATATTGAAACCTCATCAAGAACATCTTTTGGCAATAAAGAATTGAATTTGGTCATATAATAAGATTTAGAATTTTTTTTTATTGAATAAAAGGTTGTTTTCCTTATACACAAGGAAATAAGTTAACTAAGCAATAAAAAAAAAAATCTTGTAATAGTGAAAGTTCACCCCTTAATGGCCTGCGAATGAATCATTTCAAATAATTTAATTTTACTTAAATAAAATTAATGAATTAGCTCTCACTCTATTTTGATTATAGAATACAATAAAAATGATTACTAAAAAATGACCTTTTTCAAATAACTTTCCATAAAATATGGTGATACAAAATTAATAAAAATTATACACTTGAAATTACACAGTCCCTTCCATAGAATGAGAGGCAAAGGCTAAGATTGATTTAACAAAAATCCAACACTAACATTTACCTTTTCCTACCAGAGAGAGCAAGGGTTCCCTACCTGCCCGCATCTACATTTTCCCTGAAGACGAAAACATGGTTCCTCATTCTTCATGCTTTGTTTCTAGGCTCTAATCCTTCTCAAGCTTTCCCGATATAGGTTGTTCAATTTTACAAACATGTTGTGATCGAGATGCTTGTAGGTAATGAATGCATATTTTGTTCATTTTTTATGTTAGTTTCATCATATGTTTTAATATAAAAGAAAGAACCCCAGAGGTTTAAAGCTGTAACCCTAGAATCAACTTCCTAGTGGTGCAACTTTTGCATAAAATCTCTATTTGGGGAACACAATTAGTCCATATGAAAGAACTATATTTAGGATTACAAATTTTGGTTAACCCTAGGGAATGACATAAAAACCTCTAGACCCATAAATGGCCAAAAAACATCATTTAGGGCCTAAAAATGACCGTAGAAGTTCAAGACCCCAAAAACCATACAAAAACTGATAAGAAGATAAAGAACCATTGAGTTAGTGGAAGATGTGGGTGGCCACCAAATATCCACTTGGATTAGAGTGCCACATAAGTTTAGGGTGGGAGATAAGGTATGGTTGCATTTTTATAAAGAACACCTCTTAAGATCCCATTGGAAGTCCCCCCGACTCTCCATTCCGATATAGGCCTTACACCAACACAAAGGTTGTGGGTGAAGATGCTTCTAAATAAAAAAAATCCCTTTTCTTTGGATTGAACCTTATACTTAATATTAGGAAAATGAAACTAAATATAAACACATATGTCAAACAGAATACTCCAATACCTACCATAATTAGTTGCATGTTGTTCAAAATACTGAATGAATGACATGCAAACTCTAATTTTGTTTCAAAGTGTCTCGCTTTTCGAGGAAAATACACAAATGTTGAAGGTCTATCATATGTGTTGCTTTGTATTTGGAAATAAACCTAATTTATGGGATAATTGTACAAGATGGGATGTCAAAGATAAAAAAACCACACTTGCAAAACCAACCTTTAGGAGGGAGACTTAGAAGATGAATCTAGATTGGGGCCATATCTAGTCTCTCCTACTTTGCATCGAAGAGGGACATCTAGAAATTGAAAAGGATAGGAGATGGATCAATTTTCTAAACCATTTGTTGTACCTTATGGGTGCCTGCTACATATTTGAGGCACAAATGAATCCAACCTTGGGCTAACAGTGACAGCTCTGGAGAAAATTTTACAATAGGTAAGATTTCCTTGTCCGCCGACAAGTTTAGGGTTGAGGACTTGAATTTTCAACCCCTTACTTGCCCCACCAAGTATTTTTGGGACATTTCCTCAGTATTTTGAATGGTGAAGTTGACTCCCAAAAATAGAGAAAGGAGGACTTTTTTCTTCTTCTTGACACTACAATGTATTTTCCTCTTCCTTTATTTCTCATACTCCTTTTGAATCATAATTCCTTCTTATTCACAAGAGTGTTTCTCCCTGAAAACCACAAGACCATTCATGATGTTAGTTTGACCTTCTTACGTTGTCGAGGCAAGGCTCTCCTTCACTAATTCACTGAAGGAGGGCGAGGCTGATGGAACTTGAGATTAAGGATATACATGAAAACAATCTGGAGAGGCTTCTAAGAGTGAAGAACCCCCACTGTGTTCAAAAAATTCTGAAAACCCTAAGGAAGCAGTAACACATTGTATGTCTTCCTCCAATATCTGGGACAATAGGGAAACTAAACTTAGAGCCAAACACACCTAGAAGAGTTCTCTAGCCCCTGACAAACGTCCTCAGGCCCCGGGCTAGCCGAAACTAAAGGACCCGAATAGTGCGTGGCTGGAGCAAGGGTTAGGGCCTTCGAACTGCTAGATAGTTGCCTATTAAATTCTTAACTTTGCTTTCTAAAGATCCGGTAGGCCTAGAAAATGCGGTATGGTGACCTTCTAAGTTGACTTTGAAATGCGAATGGATAAAATCCTTGGGACTAGACCAAGTTTGTTGAGAACCCCCCTCCTCCAGTTCATAATCCACCAATTCCTCCTCCTCCATGTGGGTCCAATAGTAAGAAATCGACATCTCATATGAAAATCATATTTGACAAGTAATTGTGTGCCTTCAAAGGGTTTATCATGATGACCATCTCTTACAAAATATATATCACGTGGATAAAAAACTCATGGTTACCATTTAATCTTCTCTTTCATTTTGACAATGATATCAGAGCCTGGCATTGTCTAGAGCCTGTTCACTCTTTGTCAAAACTACGACCCTTTCTTCGCCTACAAATTTTCCGTGGGCCTCTAGGCTTTCTCTAGTGTTTAATTCTTCTCCTATGGTAAAGATGTTGTAATGTTCTCTTTAACATTTTGAGTCCGTCAAAATAAAATAAAAATTAAAAACATAAATTAATAATTAAATCAATCTAGATCTATCTTAACTCTAGATCTACCAAGGGGGTTGAGAGGTAAGAATGAAATCTCTTGAGGTGCAAACCTATTTAGATTTGATCTCTAGACACTTGATAAATTCTAAATTAAGATAAACCTAAATTAATCATATACAATGAAAAAAATAAAGTGATTTGCAAACTAAACATAGCATCCACCTTTATTTTGAAAAATATTAAAATATTTACCATATTTGAATAAATTTTAAGAAATTAAGATTTGTATTATATTGGAATAATTTTCTCTGTATTGTGATAAACGGTTTTGACCCTTCCAATCAAAATTCTTTGAGTCACCCGAAAATCATTTTCCCACCATTTAAATTTGAAGAGGTTGTCATGGAGAATTGGCGGGCAAACAAAACATAGAGCATTCGGTTACCAAAACAGTAGGGCAGAGCTAGAGATCCATGAGGGGAGCCTTAACACCCTCTCTTAACACCCTCTCATCGATACTGCATGCATTGAAGAGTTCGACTCGAGCAAAGATGACGAAGCTATTATTCAGTTTCAAGAAGAAGAAGAAGGCTTCTCCTCCATCTGTTGAGAGGCATATGAGAAGGTAAGAGTTTTAATTTTAAGCAATTATTGCATGTATAATGTAGCCTCCATGCCATGGAAATCATAAATCAGACCATCATCTGTGCAATCTCTCAAGACAGGGTAAACTCCACAAGGAATGTTCGTAAATAATGACAACTCCTGAATTTGAGCTCAGGAACCTCTATAGCAGCAAAGTCTCTGGTTCTCGTGCTTATCGTTTCTTCCACATTACCATTTTCTTGAGCTCTTCGACCTTCAATTCCACCTTTGTTATCCCTGATTTTCTCACAAAATCAGCAACACTTTCAATAGTGGCTACACCCTGCTGCAAGGTGAACTGCAAACACTGATGCTTAACAATGTTAGTGAAATCCATATCAAAGGTTAGCCCTGTGTACCATGCACCTCCATTTATCTCCGTTGAAGGTGTCATTTCTGCTAGCATATACACCTTCATTGCTTGGTTAGAAACACACTTCACCCCTTTTATTAAGTCACGAGATTCTAGATTTTTCAATGCTTTGTTAACTTGTGATGCTGTAAATTTGTTTCTCTTTTCATATCTTTTGTCCATATACCCATATTTCCAGCATTTTTTATGACTTGATATATGAGCATATCTTCAGATGACAGGCCCTGAACCTTACAGATTCTTCTTTCGTCTGTTGCTTGTAAACTATGAAATCACCCTTCTTGAAAACCTCGAGTTGACGATTTTGAAGCAGGGCATTGAGTTCCTGAGCTCTAACATTGAGACCAACATCTTTAAGATTTTCCTCCATGATTTTATCTGTCAATCCATCAGAGAAAGTAGTGAAAAGACCCAATACTCTATTGATGCTAGTAGCCATTTGTGAAGCTGATGCTGCCATCTCTAAGATCTTCAAAACTATAGCGGGCTTCGAACCCTAGAATAGTATGTGCATTTGCAGTGTCTGATTATCCTGATTACCCCATTTACAGTATGGGCTTCGAACCCTAGCCACAGTATGTGCAATGCATGCCCTCAAGAAGAAACAAAATATGTATGTATATATGCTCTGCATTTTGAACATTTGTGTGGCTATGACTATGTTTTGATCACAGAAAACAAAATTATGCACAACTGAATTTTGATAATTTGGATACTAAATGTAGAATTGAGTGGTGCCTGAAGTGTTGTTTGGTGGAGGACAATTTCAAACCAGTGGATTCAGTTTTGAACTGCTTTATGAACAATCCTAACTTATTTTTTAGTTTTTTTCATCTCAAACATATCAATGTCATTTTCCAACATATATTATTATCATTTACTCATGCAACCTGTTGTGCATGGGGTTTCCATGTTTCATTTTGTAGTTGTCACTGTAGAGGCAACCATGCCCTCCTTTTTCCAAGCATGTCTAGTTGTAAATTTTTTCCCTATTGTTTACTAAAGGGGCAGGTAGGTGTCATTTATTCGACTCTGTATCATCACTACTCACAAGTTAATTCAATGATATCCAGCATCCCATAGGTTTAATTTCTTAGCTTCCTATGATCTATCATAGCCCAGATTCTCATGGTTTGCTTTTAGAGCCAAACATTTTGCAAAGATTCATCTTTTGGTGATCATCTTGAAACCTTCTTTAGAGATTATGATGTGCTCTTTTGATTTTGAGTTTGCATTATTGAATTTGAAGTGTGCTTTGAATTTTCTTTAACTGTTCCTTCACATGAATTGTATTCAATTTGTTATTGTCTTTCCAAACACGAAAGAGCTCTAGATAAAAACCTATTGATGTATGTTGTATTCGGTGTTGCTTTCTAACTTGTAATCCAAGGGACTTAATGCGATAATCCACTGTATCGAGGAACATGGATATGTGCTTCTATCACCAACCACTACTTCAACTTACTGTTATTATTTTGGCACTATAAACGAAACTTTTCCAGATGCTTACTTTGAGATTGCTTATTCCTGGCATGTGATACTGATTTGTTTGTCCATTTTTTTCTGGGCTAGGATTATTTGGAAAATGCATCAGCTGTTGAAATTGGATATACCGTACTTTTAGAACATGTGCTTGCGGAGAGGGACCGAAGGTATTTTTTTTCTCCTTCTAATTCTTGTTTTAGTTTGATTCATATCCTTAGCACAAGAATAAACTATGTGGTATTTGAATGAATAGTTGTTTGTGTTTGTACCGAAAGATGTGAGATGCTCTACATCCTGCTTGGGGTGGGTGGGTCCGTCAATAGTTTATTTGCATGTAAATACATTTAATCTATACTATGTGTTAGGTGCATCGAATATAATATCCCAAATCCATCTAATTTTGGTTTCTATAGGGTCAATATTGCATGTCTTGAGTTCAGAGAAATGACTGATATATTAAATATTGAAATTTGAGATATTCAACCTTGAGCTTTGGAACATTGATGTGCATATCAAACAAAATTTTAGATGTTTTTGTGCTAGTGTATATTGATTTCCATTTGATATTAGTGCGAGTAATCTCATTTGTTGTGGAGCTGACTCTATTTAGTTTGGAGGCTTTGCAGGTTTTTGTCATTTGGGTCAGAAATGCAAGTGTGCATTTTGATATGCAGTTTCGTCTTGATTTGTATATTTGTTACTCTTTGATGTTATTTATTTGTGGGAATCATAGAGAATTAATGGAGTCAATGCATGCCATTGGGTTCTTAGTCCATTTCTGATTTGTATACTGTGAAAATTTTTTAGCACAAAAATCCTGCTAAATATTGATTTACTTCTCCTACTTGTTTTATTACGCACAAGTTATTTAGCGAAAATATTCGAAAAAATATGAATTAAACACAACTAGAAGCCTACACAAATACAAATCATTTATTGAAAATCACGCACATATGACAAAGGACCCGGGAGTTTTTGGACAAAATGTCCTCGGAAAAACCCAATGCGGGAAAACCGGTGCAACAAATGTGAGGGTTTATTATTATTAAGCGACAATATTCGAAGTACATCTAGGGTGACATAATGCGGCTCACCCAATAGAGAAAACCTTGGCTACAAAGAAAATGTGAGTTTTACCTCACTCCCTGCAAGTCCCGACTGGTCCGGATAGAGCCACCCGGTGGAAACCTGACTAGCTTTGCATAGTCTCTGCATCGCCATTGTGTCAGGTTGCATGGCCACGACCGAGGGACTATGTCACCCTTTCTGCTGCACCGATCAACTTCTACCCAGAAGTCGGTTTCAGCCTTTGCTGGCTCGAGAAACCCTAGTCCCTAGTTGAATTTCGGACTTTCCTTGGAGGCTCTACGTTGCCCTTGCGTGGGCCGCGTCACCCTCTCTAGGGACTACGTCACACCCTTTGATGGCTGCACTTCCTCCACCATGTCTCTGTTTTTCTTGCTCTGCATTGTACTCTTGGTCCTCGACCAATCAATGTGTCCATCCCTCACTTCTTCTCTGAATCACTCGGATATGAACTTTCGCCCGAAACATTGCTCCGTCATAAGAATTCAATCTCTTAGATTCTCGTGTGTGCGTTCTCCAAATGACCCCAATCCCTTCATTGATAATTTTCTCATTGACGAATAAATGGTTGTGATCTAATCACTAATCGATGGCTAAGATTAAAATAATCTTGATCCACGTCACTCGAATGTTCTCATCACATGTGTAAATTAATTCACTTTTAAATTTTTTTAATTTCCCTAAGTTAGACTTAGGGTCCCCATTAAAAAATTTAATTATTTGAATAACTTTTACACCGGATGGAATTTCTCCAAACACTTTTTCGGGTCTTGGAGATCTCATGTCTTCTAGCCCCCTCCACAAAGTTTCGAGCTAGAGCACATCGATGCTACCCCAAAATATCAACACTCCATCTTAGTGAAGAGTGTGCTCTAGCAATAGTTCCCCATTAAAGTGTTACCTTGATCTTCGGCATCGATCTTCGCGTTGATGCTTGGATTTCTGCCCTCCATCCACTACACTCGCTACTCTTTGTACCATCTGCCCATGTCACTACCATTGACACTGCCACATCCGTATCGCATCTCCCTATCAAATTTCTGCATCATGCTGCCCATAGCTACCATCGCTAAAGCTGTTGCACTACAACTTAGTTGCGAGAAGTAAGCGACTAAAGGACCACCACCCAATCAGCTGACAAACAAGTTATTCGGGCTGCATCTCATCACGAAGCACCCTCTATTGCTATGTTGTGTTGTCTCTCGAAGCTTTGCGATGTACGATTTGCATTAGTCTGCGTAAGCTACTGCCTTTGTCTGTCTTGCCTCTCCTTTGCGCTCCTTTAGACTTCGGCAGTCCAATACTCGCCTATGCTTCTCCATGATCTTATGCACCCATGATCCAGTCATCCTACTATTTTCTTAAGGCTCCTGTAGCTCATATGTGATCCAAGAGTTTGGGAACCTCAAGGATCTTGCTTGCCCATCTCGTAGGCTGCTCTACGGATCTATATCACCCACCTCTTCTCTCGAGGAACATGATCACTCATGGCCACATCATCCTCACTACCACTGTCCCCTCTAGTTGTTGTTGCCTTGGAATGCTGAAGCTTCTTTGTCCTTCCTCTTAGGAAAAGTGTCGGCGAAGTGTCCAATTTCACCACATCTAAAGCATCGGACCTTGGATAGGTCCTTCTTCTTCCCCTTGCTACCGATGTCCCTTTGATGCTAGGGCCGCATCTCCCTCCTCCTCCTTCTTCACCTTGACACTTCCACCTGTCGAATTCCTTCTTGGTCATCCTCTAGATCACCTCTTGTCGAAGAATAGCCCACATGTCACCCCAATTTGGGAGTTGTGCTCTGCCCAAGATGCATTCCAAATCGCAAACTTGGACACACCAGTCCAACCTATCCCGATCTCTTAGTTCGTACGGGGCCATCTCTCGCTCAAACTTTTCGAAATAGGTACTCTTCTCCCTTCTACTATTCTTGCACTCAACAGATAAGATCGGGTTTCTTGGTGTTAGGAACCCTTTAGAGATACTGCCCCTACGAAAATTGATTTCCCTCCCGGAAAATCCTCTGCGCAATTCTTCTAAATCAAGCCTCTCGGTCATCCTATTGATCGAATCTTAGACTTCTTGGAAAAAAAGTGTCAGAGGAATTTTTTCTCCTCACTTTGTCACCTTTTCTAGGCCTCATTGCTCGCACCGATAGAAGCTATGCCTCACCAACAACTTTTTGAAGATCAGAAGTTTCACTCTTAGCCTCGACAAAAATGCACATCATCACTCCCTTTTGGTACGTGTCACCATCTCCGAGTGCTGCGTCAACCTCTCGCATGAGCAACCTGGCTCGACGTCCCTCTCCCCAGTGCTTTGCCTCTGCCTGCGTGAGCGAGCGGCTCTGCGTCACCTTTGTGGAGCTGCTTCAGCCTCTACGCGAGCAGCTCGACTCGCATCACCCTTTCGGGGTCTATGTTGTCCCTACTAGTGCTGCACTCGCCTTCTTCCGAATGCTGTGCTAATTTGAGCCGCCCTCCACGCAACAAATATCTTCGAGCCCCTTTCTTGATGGTTCAACTTGATCTGCAATGCTGCGATACCATGAGAAAAAATTTTGAGCACAAAATCCACATCGCTAAATATTGATTTACTTCTCATACTTGTTTTATTATGCACAAGTTATTTAACTAAAAAATATTTAGAAAAAAATCTGAAGTAAACACAACTAGCGACCTACTACGGATACATATAATTTACCGAACATCACTCACATATGACAAAGGACACAGATTTTTTCGGATAAATGTCCTTGGAAAAACCCAATGCGGGAAAACCGAGTGCAACGGATCCGAGGGTTTATTATTATTAAGTAGCATTATTTCGAGTACATCTAGGGTGCCATAATCGGCTCACCCAATAGATAAAATTTCGGCTACAGAATGTGAGTTTTACCTCACTCTCTCAAAGTCCCGGTTGATCCGGATGAGGCCACTAATGAAACCCCGTGCAAGCTCTGCGAGCCACTACATTACGCTGCAGTGGTCTTGACCAAGGGATCGCGTCACCCTTGCTTCTGCACTGATCAACTTCTCCCGAGTCTAGTTTCAGCCCCTGTCGGCCCAAAAACCCCCAATCTCAATTGAATTTCAGACTTTCCTTGGAGGAAAGTCTTTTACTATCAATATTCTACTCAAGATTTTAGACTTCATATCATTATCTTTAACACGAAATTACGAGAATCAGCTAAAAAGTGAAATGGAGTCAAACAATTATACACCATCCATACATTGAATACAAGATATACCCTAGGAAAACTCAATACAAGACAAACCCAACTAGAAGGAGAGGCCTATGCTTTGCTCTTTTGTTCTCCGGATGAAAATTGAATACAAATAAAGGGGTACTCGCATTGGCCAAATGTGGATGCTACATGGTTTTCTTCTTCCTATGTCATGCTTCAATATCCCACACTTTGAACATAATATTGAAACATAACTATGAAATAGATATAAATGCGGAAACGTAGAGAAACACAACTTGACTCGTTTATAGAGAGTTGAAGAAGTTACATGGTCACTAGGTGTTGTGATTTGTCTTATGAGGATCACTTTTTCTTTCTAATATTGATCCACTCAATTATGTTCACATGGGTACATTGTGATATATTGATTTTTGAAAGGGAGTCATGAACATAAGGTGGTTAGGACTAAGCTTTGCATTTTTTGATTCACGAAGATGCTTTAAACCTCAAAAGAGATTTGATGGGACCAAAGTTAAGTGTGTCTCCCCACCACTACCAAGGGGAACTTGCATAGGTTTCTTTGCTTTTGGTTGAGCCATTTTCTTTTTTGGAGCACATATGTTTCCCTCTATTACTTACCATCCTTCGGGATTTTTCCTATGTCCATTGGATTTAGAAGATGTTGGTGAAGATGAATAGGTCTCTAGGAGATGTACGAGTTTGTTGGCATGATCTACATCTAAATTTTGAGCTTTCAATGTCTTACATTTCGGTAAAAGTGAGATCAACCCATTATATGAGCAACTAGTTGGGAAACTCACAACTTAGGTTGAGCACTACACGGATATGGGTAAAGATGTTGAGCCCATGACAATATGAGCTCCATTAACTTTAATAAAATGACCCGGGGAGTTCCTAATATTTATAAGAAAAATTAGGATACCATAATTTAAGAGGAGGTTTGGAACTCTTACCTAGACCGCAATAGTTGTAATAATCGTGGTGTTTGGATCAAACTTTGAGAACTAGGGATGAAAGGAGGTGAATTTTCCCCTAGAAATAGGGTCCTAGGTTGATTTTTTTTCTATCCACCATGGCCTTAAAAATTACAATGAAGTAACACTTGGAGTGGAGGAAGAGCTCATTGTTGGTAATATAGTTTTGATTTTTTCCACCCATGAAGCATTGTTGTAGATGGCCAAAGCCCATTAAAACAACAAAGAGTGCCATACCTTCAATACAAAAAGTTGTGGGCATATACTGCAAGTTCCAACATTGGAATGTCCTTTGATTTCTCCACTATGAATGCGAGGATTGAGGGGTGCCTTTTTCTTTGAGGGAATAGAAAGAATAGGCTTCACCTCATCCACGAATTGATGGGATTGGGAGGAGGAGGGCATATTTTTGCATAGGGATCCTCCAAGAAGGCTTGAAACCAAAATCATGATAGCATCCTTGCTTATGCCAAAATCCATTTGGAAAGAAACTATCAAGGAGTTTCCTTCTTGCATAGAGTCGTTTGTAATGGCTTGGAGGGAACCCTCTCTTTTGTATCCATGAATTCAATATAGAGATAGAACCCATGGATTTCATATAAAAATAGAAGGATTCCCCCTGAATGGGACCTCATAAAGACTTGAAGATCTACGGTGACTCCACCTTGTTTTTTTAATATTTGTGTTAGATAGGAGTGCAATGGTATCGAGTTGAATGAAGACCATATTAGAGCTAAAAGTCTTATCTAGTGTTTGTGTAATTTGTGACTCTTAAAATGTGATGGTGGCACCTCATTTGGCTTAAAATGCCATGGATATAGTCGGGTGACCACATGCTCTCTCTAGTTATAGTTTCTATGCCAATCCTAATATGGTCCTAGCTCATCCATTAACCCCTTTTATTGTCGTGTTCATTTAATTAGGGTTAACTATTGCAAGCGTGATGATAGAGCACTCATTCAATGTCTTATTGAGCCATTGATGAGTGTTTTTAATGTATCAAATGCGGGATCAACCATAATTTGAGCCTTGAGCTCAAGATAGACTTTTTGAAACTTGAATCGATGTTGACATTGTCATTTGAAGCAATGGATTTACAAACCCTTTATTTCATGAGTCTGTCTTGACTCTTGAATATTTGCTTGACTCCCTAGTTGCTTATATTAATCCCAAAAAAAGATACAACATGCAAATCTAAACTAGTTAATTAGTTGGAAAAAAAATGTTATCATAAACCTTACGTGAGAACAAGTGTTTTATGGCTTGGAGGGATCCCTCCCTTCATTATTTCTATGAATTTAATATATAAAAAAATATGTGGATAATATGGAGGGGTTTCTCCGGGAAAGGGACCTCATAAATATGTGAATATCTGCTATGGCTCCCCCCTTGTTTGAAGATTCATGTTAGATAGTATTGCAATTATAGTAGTTAGAAAAATACCATACTAGAGGCTGAGAGGCTTGCTTGCCCTAGTGTTTTTGCAAGTGAATACTCTTCACAAGATATGGTGCCACCTCATTTGTGCATGAGATGCGAGGATATAGCCACTAACAATATTCTCTTTGTGGTTAAAATTGTAACTACTAGACCTAATGTGGCCCCTGGCTTTGTCATTGACCCCTTTTGTTGTCATGTTCATTTATCCAGGGGTTTTTTTATTGTAGGCATGATGAAAATTACTTCTCGACCCATTGATGTGACCCCTTTTTGTTGTCATGTTCATTTGTCTAGGGTTTTTTATTGTAGGCATGATGACAATGACTTCTTGACCCATTGATGTGTGTCCTTAGTGTAATCAAAAAGTTGTATTTTCAGAATTTGAGCCTTGACCTCAAGATTCACTTCATCAAACCTCGATCTCATGTTGATGATGTCATTTGAAGCCATGGATTTACAAATCCTCGATTTCATGCACAGTCTTGAATATTTACAGATCTTGTTTCGATGTTCTTCTTCGGTCACTTTTTTTATAACTTTATATTAATCTTAGAAAGAGACAACATGTAGATCTAAACTATACGGAACCACATATTACGGGGGTTATAGGGTTATTGTTTCGGATGAAGCTCTATTATCTCGCGGGAACACTTTTTGCTTGTAGTTTCATCATGCAACTCAATCTGATTACGGTGATATTGTAATATTGCTTTGAAAGAAGTTTCGGACATATTAAAGATAGTGCGGTTGTATGTTTTTTCAAGAAGGCAACATCACTACTGACTTGGATATGGTGTTGTTCTTCGTTTTGATACTCGGTGATGTATGACATGATGCTTGTCTCCATTCTCAGCACTATGACATTATGAAACTCGGTACTATGATCAGTAATATGATGATGATATATTTGGTGCCATGATGATTCTATTTCTATCTTGATATTCAATGCCATGATGAAGGTTCGATCATGATGCTTGAGTGCTACATCAATCCCGAGCTACATAAGTTGGAGATACTACAAAAGTGATCACTATAATTAACAAATTTGAATAGAAACCTACTGAGTCGAGATACTACAAAAGTGATCACTGTAATTATAAAATTTGAATAGAAATCTACGAGTCCATTTCAACATAATGAATACGAGGATGTTCAAAATTTCAAGAGTCTTTCTCAGCTATGGTTCAACATAAGGAAACGAGGGATGTGTAAAAGGTTTTAGAAATCTGCACTTTCAAAAGCTTTAAAAACAGAGTTAATGATGTGTGTCTTGTATTTACATATGTATAGCACATACAACACATTTGTATATGCAAAATTTACAAATTAGACACTTGAGCACAAATATCATTCATAAACATTAAACTCAAAAGCATGTTTCAAGCTTGTCATGTGAACACCTTCGACCTATATAAATGGAAGTGGATATAATGTGCTCAAGATCCCGATTTTTTGAATTGAAGGCCAAGAAAAAATTCCCTATTACATAATGCTGTGCTCAAGCATGCCATGTTAATATCTAAAAGTTACTTTTATCTTGTTTGGCATTGGGTTCCAAATCCATGATCTAACAAAGACAACCTACGAGTAAAGGTCCACGGCACACATCAAATATAAGCTAGTAGACTTGTTGCTCAAGGGCCTGCCGGCACTCAAATATGGAAATTAGAAACCTATAAACCACTTGAGGTTCAATAAATGAGAAATGAGTGTTGATGGAAAATTTAACATTGACCTTGAGGCTTGAGTGAGAAAACCACTTTAATTGAATATATACTTTGTTAATTCCTTCATTGCAAATTTATCAAAGTCACAAAAAATTTGCCAAGCATAATTCTCACAAGGCTATTTCATATGTTTGAAATGTACTTGCAATATGTAAGTCTTCTACATCCTTTTTTCAAGGGATATGGGCTAAAAATATGGCTTCATAAATCTTCTCTCGACTACAAATCTTCTTCTACTACACATATATATATATATATATATATATATATATATATATATATATATATATCGGTGGTTAAAATATTCTTTATCTGGAGCATGGGTTAAGCTGTAGCTCTCACAGCTAAAATGTCAAAATATGATTTGAAGTTTGAATTGATTGCTCTTAGCTTGATTCTTAGCTGAGCTCCAAAGCTTCAATCTTGACCCAACTTCCAACTTGAGTCTTCCATGCACTTGTGTGCGATCTGTAGAATGATGGTGCTTGTCCGTAGCTATATATTTTTCTATTTCCCAATGGAAGAATTGGTCTTCTTATAGAGTAGGAATGGGGTGTAGGGTTTTATCCTTTATATGTTTAAGGTTTTGGGGCATTTTTACTCGAAAAAGTCTCTTTGATCTGGGGATACATGTGTCAAAATAATGTTGAAATTCTTGGCATACTGTTTCATAGCTATGGGATCCATTCCATGAATTATGTACCCATTTCCTACTCGCAAAGTATCCTTCCATGATTGAGTGTACCATGGAATAATCCATAGAACGTTAGGTAGCCATAACTAATTTTTAAAGTGCTCGGGGAGCACAATCCCTAAAATTTTCTCCATGGTTAGATCTGTAGCGCTTTGGTCTCAGGGAAAGAAGTCCACTATTTGGAGCACCTCTCATTTGTACTTCTGCTTTTGTAGAAAGATAGATATGGGATGGGGTTGAGATTCATATGCCTACGAGATCTAAGCTATGCACTAAGCTCTAAGCTCTACACCAAGCTCTAAGCTCGAGGTTGAGAGTTACGATCCCTATGAGCCCTAACTCTAAGCTCTACACCCTGGCTCTAAGCCTTTTCAAATATTACTTCCAAAAACATTTCGGATATGAGTAGTGTTGTTAATCTTGTCACACAAGCCACAAATCTAAATTTTCCTTTGGCCACGGGTCTTCAATGATGTCTTAGAAATATTGTTGCTCCGAAAGTTTGCTTTTGTAGCCCCTCAATCCAAGGTATGTCACTAGTTCAAGACTTCTTCCTATCCACAAGGTTAGAGAAATTGTGTCACAAGTCCAATATTTCTTTGTCCACGATTTAAGGTTTTTTTAATCGATGTCTCGAGTCTGAATCTATTCCAAGATCCTTTGCCACAATCACGGGTCCAATATTTGTCTACATATCGAGTACTCAAGTTCAAAATTTTCTTCGGATGTTACAACACGGATCCGAGCTTTAATAAATATGATAGATCCCGAGACTATTGGTGCACAAGTCCCTCGCTGAGTCCGATTTGTTGCGAGTGTAAGCATAAGGTCTATATCACAAGTTTGAGAGGCTAATTCGAGTGTTCCGCAAGGTAACGGGAGGGTATTACAATTCCACGAGCCCAAAAATTTACCACATCACGGATTCACGAGGTTCAAATGTGAATTGCAAAGTGTCTCAAGTAAAAAATACAGCTTTAGATCCAAAAAATTATAGTCCCTCGGTTTGAATTGCGGATGTGTCCAAGCGCTACGATGTCCGCAATTGAGGGTTTTCCATAGGTCCAAAAAATAGCTCTATTATAGATCCATTTAACTCTTAGTAATGTGTCTTCAAAAAATATTTATATACAGAGAGGAAGTGTCAATCTCCACGAGGTCAAAAGAATGTCACATTAGGTTTGAGCTTCGGTGCTTTCACAAGTCACGCAATATCTTTGAGGTGCGAGTATGTTTGCGAGAAATGTGCCAAGATGTGCGAGTACGAGTTCCTCGGATGTGCGGTATTATTATATAGAAACTTTTCCCGAAATTCAACTTCGAACTTACTCTTTGTTCTCCACTACGCTTCTATTTCTTGCTATATATTTGTTTGATTTTTTTTCGTCTCCACAGAAATTCCGGATCGATCTTCGGTAGGTGTGAACAACGTCAGTCGTCAGGGAAGAACTCCGCTGTGGGAGCACCTTTGATGTACTTCGCTACGTAGAAAGAGATAGTTCGGGATGAGGGCCGAGAGTCAATATGCCTACGATCTCTAAGCTCAGCGCTAAGCTACGAGCTTTGCACCAAGCTCTAAGTTTTTGGGGGTTGAGAGTCAAGATGCCTCACGAGCTCTAAGTTCTGCTGGCTCTAAGCCTTTTCAAATATTGCTTCCAAAGACACTTCGGGATATGCTTAATTTTTGTAACCTTGTCACACAAGCCACAAATTTGAACTATCCTTTGGCCACGGAGGTCTTCAATGATTTCTTTAAAATACCGTTGCTCCCGAAGTTTGTTTTTATGCAGCCTCAATCCAAGGTATGTCACTAGTTCAACACTTCTTCCTATCCACAAGGTTAGAGGAATTGTGTCACAAGTCCAATATTTCTTTGTCCATAGATTCAAGGTTTTTAAGCGATGTCTCAGTCCGAATCTATGCCAAGATGCTTTTCCCATAGTCATTGGTCCAAGAATTTTCCACATATCGAGTACTCAAGTCCAAAATTTTCTTCGAGATGTTACAACATAGATCCGAGATTTAATAAATATGACGAGATCACGAGGCTTGTTGGTGCACAAGTCCCTCACGAGTCTGATTTGTTGTAGAGTGTAAGCCTAAGGTACGTATCACAAGTCCAAGAGGCTAATTCAAGTGTTCCGAAATAGGTTACAAGAATATTTCAATTCTATAGGCCCAAATATTTGCCACAATCATAGATGTACGAGGTTCAAATGTGAATTATAGTGTCTCAAGTAAAACTTACAGCTTCTTTAGATCCAAAAATTATAGTCCCTCGAGTCGAATTGTAGATGTGTCCAACCTACTACAAGGTTCGCAATTGAGGTTTTTCATAGGTTAGCAAAATAGCTCTATTATAGATCCATTTAACCCTTAATAATGTGTCTTCAAAAATATTTATAGAACCGAGAGCGGAAGTATCAATATCCACGAGTCAAAAGAATTTCACGGTATGTTTGAGCTTCGGTGCTTTCACAAGTCCGCAATATCTTTGAGGTGCAAGTATGTTTTCAAGAGATGTGCCAAGATGTGCAAGTACATGTTCCTCGGATGTGAAGTATTATTCTATAGAAACTTTGCTCAAAATTTGATTCTAAACTTACTCTTTTTTTCTCCACTATGCTTCGATTTCTTTCTATATCTCTCTTCGATTTTTTCGTTCCACGAAAATTTTTGATCGATCTTCGGGAGGTGTCAACACCGCCCCATTTGTCAAGAAGAATTCCACTATTGGGAGCACCTCTCGTTGTACTTATGGTTTCTGTAGAAATATAGATCAGGGGATGGGGTTGAGAGTCAATATCCCTATGAGCTCTAAGCTCTACACTAAGCTCAAGGCTCTGCACCAAACTCTAAGCTCAGGGTTGGCAGCCAAGATCCCTATGATCTCTAAGCTCTGCACCGGCTCTAAGCCTTTTTCAAATATTTCTTCCAAAAACACTTGAGATATGTTTATATTTTTTTAACCTTGTCACAAAAGCCACAAATTTGAACTATCCTTTGGCCACAGAGTCTTTCATTATGTCTTCGAAATACTATTGTTCCGGAAGTTTGTTTTGCGGCCCCTCAATCCAAGTTATGTCACTAGTTCAAGACTTCTTCCTATCCACGAGGTTAGACGAATTGTGTCACAAGTCCAATATTTCTTTGTCGATGGATTCATGGTTTTTTAGCGATGTCTCGAGTCCGAATCTATGCCAAGATCCTTTTCCACGATCACGAGTCCAAGAGTTATCCACATATCGGAGTACTCAAGTACAAAATTCTCTTCGGATGTTACACACGGATCCAAGATTTAATAAATATGATAGATCTGAGGCTTCTTTGGTTCACAAGTCCCTCACAAAGATCGATTTGTTGTAGAGTGTAAGCCTAAGGTACGTATGACAAGTATCGAAGGCTAATTTGAGTGTTCACGCAATAGAGTAATTCCACAAGCCCAAATGTTTGCCACAATCACGGATGCATAGGTTCAAATTGAATTGCGAGTGTCTCAAGTAAAAACTACGATTGCTTTAGATCCAAAAAATTATAGTCCCTCGAGGTCGAGTTGCGGATGTGTCCAAAGCTACTACATGGTCTACAATTGAGGTTTTCCATAGGTCGCGAAAAAATAGCTCTATTATAGATCCATTTAACCCTTAGTAATGTGTCTTCAAAAATCTTTATAGAGCGAGAGAGGAAGTGTCAATCTCCACGAGGTAAAAATAATGTCACGATGGGTTTGAGCTTTAGTGCTTTCACAAGTCCACAATATCTTTCGAGTGCGAGTATGTTTGCAAGAAATGTGCCAAGATGTGTGAGTACGAGTTCCTCGGATGCGAAGTATTATTCTATCGAAACTTTTCCCCGAATTCGACTTCGAACTTACTCTTTGTTGTCCTTTGCACTTCTATTTCTTCCTATATCCATGTTTTGAGTTTTTTGTTCCACATAAATTGTCTGGATCGATCTTTTAGGAGGTGTGAATACTACCTCGAGTGTTAGGAAGAAATCCACTATTGGGAGTACCTCTGTTGTACTTCTTCTTCTGTAGAAAGATATATCCGGGATGGGGTTGTGATTCAATATCCCTTACGAGCTTTAAGCTTTGCACCAATATCTAAGCTCTCGGGGTTCGAGAGTCAAGATTCCTATGAGCTCTAAGCTTTGCACTAAGCTACTGCATGACTCCAAGCCTTTTCAAATATTGCCTCAAAAAAACACCTCGGATATGCTTGAGTGTTTTTAACCTTGTCACACAAGCCCATGAAGCAGTGTCCTTTGGCCACGAGGTCTTCAATGATGTCTTCAAAATACTTTTGCTCCAAAAGTTTGTTTTGCAGCCTCTCAATCCAAGGTATGTCACTAGTTCAATACTTCTTCCTATCCAAGGTATGTCACATGTCCAATATTTCTTTGTCCACAGATTCAAGGTTTTTTTAGCGATGTCTCATGTACGAATCTATGCCAAGCTCCTTTGCCACATCACGGGTTCAAGCGTTTCCACATATCGGAGTACTCAAGTCCAAAAGTTTCTTCGGATGCTACAACACGGATCTCGGCTTTAATAAATATGACAGATCCTCGAGGCTGTTGGTGCACAAGTCTCTCACAGGCTTGATTTGTTGCGGGAATGTAAGCCTAAGAGTCTATATCACAAGTACGAGAGGCTAATTTGAGTGTTTAGCAATAGGTAACAGGGGAGTATTACAAGCCCATAGGCCCAAATATTTGCACATGATCACAAATGCACAGGGTTCAAATGTGAAATACTATGAAAGCTTTGTGAATCCCTTTATCCTCGATATTGAAGAGTTGAGAGAAATGAGAATCAACTCAAACCCAAAACAAGCGAGCAAAAACACAACATAAAAGTGAAAAGGTCCCCATAAATGATATGAAATAAGGAACCATTAAATAATCCCCCTAATGGTTGCCACAAGTGCCCGAGTTATACTATAGAAGTACGGTAGACCTAACCAATGAGGAAGATAGGATTCTTATAGTAGTACTTTGCAACACATTGGGTGATCAACTTTGATGTCTCGTTTTGAGCATCTTTTGGCGAGAATAAATGCCCCTCACTCAAAATCTCTTAGTGGATACTATTGGTTTTGATTTGTCTCACTTATCTAGCCACATTGTGGTAAGAGGAGGCTAGTTTAGATTCTCTCTTCGAGACATACAAAAAGGGAAAAATTTGTTAAAATATGTTGAAGTAGTAATCTCTATCAAAATCCCTTTTCAAAATCTGGGTCAAGATTGTTGACTAGCTTAGGAAAACATAATTAAGCTCATTGCATCTTGGACGAACTTGAAAAGATTTGACTAGGTTTGGCCCAAACTCAAACAAATCAGACATATTTAGAAACAAATTTGGGAACTCTTATTAGTCCCTACCATAAGGCAACATGGACTATAGTAATCACCGAGTTATTTATTATTAGTCTTTGCATGAGAATTAAAACATCAAAGCAACATAAAACCTAATGTTTTAAGGAAAAATATTATAATAATTTTTTTCTCCACCTATCAAATGTTGACATTGCTTTTTTGTTAGCCAATGAAAAAATTGATCTTAATTGGCCTCTTCTTGAGGTGGAGAGGGAGAAAAACTTAGAAGTAAAAAGCATATGGTAAGAATTTTTTTTCTTAATCAAGTAATGATAGCATTACTCTAGCATTACTTAGGTTAGCATCAATTATTTTCTCATAAGAGTCTAAAGCGTATGCTATGAGTCTAGCCATGATTTCTTGAGCACTTTGCTACACGTGGCTACCCAATTGTCAGATTGGGCACATGTTCTTCTCTTCAATTTCCATCCTGGCTTGGCTTTAATTTTATTGATGTTTTTCTCATATAGGAACTAAATTCAGCTAAGAGAGAGTCAAATGAAGTTGTTATAGACAAAATCCTTTGCGATGTGTACTATGAGTTCTTGGATAACAAGCTTAGTTGCGGGGCCATAGTGCGGGTATGCTAATTATTCCCTTGTTTCTGATCTCCTTCTTTTTACATGTCACGACTAGTAAATACAACTTAGCCTATGTTCGAGTCAATAGTAAGGATCATAAACTTATGAAATTCATGACTCATCCAAGGTTACAACTAGTGTGTGAGGACCGCTTGAACATATTAGCTTAACCATGGCTTATTGAGCATATTACTACAGTGGCTAACTCAAAGCATAAGTGGTGAAATCCTAGTGTTTCTTTGAATAAATCTGATTTACCATTCATTATTCTACATATGAATATATGTCTTGGTGAGCACACCTTTGTGTTGATAAGTGCAAGAACTAAAAAATCACTAAAAGGCCTAGCTCCGGGGGTCACTTATTTTCTGTTCTATCTAGGAGCTTGGATTCATTCAATTTTTGCCTTTGTATCAGTAGTTGCAAGCACCCAAAATCCCAACTCTAGAGTCCCTTTTCTTTGTTCTATCTTGGAGCTTGGTTTCATTGTCGAGATTTTAATTTATTAGAAAGTTGTATAGTTTACAATCTATAAAGTTTCAAGATATAATTTTTAAAAGTCTAATTCTTTAAAGGGTGCTAGCTCAATGGAAGAGACACCTGCTACATAGCGGTGAGGTTGGTGGTTCGATTCCATCGTGTCACGATATTCATATGGAATGAGAACGATAGTTTTTGGTGACAGCTCTTTTGACCATCACCAATGAGCTTATGGTGACATTTTTCGACCCTCACAAAAATATGAAATGGTGATGGTCAATGAACACCACCATATATACACATCAATAATAACGACCATGGAGGGTCCGTCACCATAAATTGTTGTTGTTGATATGAAATGGTGAGGGGTCATTGTTTGTCATTATAGTCATTATTCATGACAAACTAGAAGTCACCAATGAGTTTATCATGGCATTTTTTGACCCTCACCAAATATGAAATGGTGACAGTCAACAGACGTCACCATATATATGCACCAATAGTGACGGCCATGAAAGGTCCATCACAATAAATGCGTTGTTGTTGATATGAAATGGTGACGGTCACTATCCATCATTATAAACAATATTCGATGACAGACCTTGAGTGTCACCACAACACCTATACTTTTGCGACGCCACTTTTGGTGACATTCAGGTTTTTTGGTGACCGAGGCTCATGGTCCATCACCATTGCTCATATGAAATGGTGATGGTCACTATCCGATCATTATAAATCATTATTGGTGATGAACTTTGAATGTCACCACAACACCTTATACTTTTAGCAATGCCACCTTTGGTGACATTCAATTTTTGGTGATGAAGACTCTTTTGACCGTCACTAATGAGATTATGGTGACATTTTTCGCCCCTCACCAATGTGCTTTTTTCTTGTAGTGAATGTAAATTGACATGAGGGCATGGCAGGACATTATGCAGGTGCACTTACTAGGTGCCACTTATGAGCATCATGGAGGAGTGTCAATAAGGAAATGTTGAGCATGATCGATTGTTGGTGCTACATGGAGATCTTTTATAGATGGGCCGATGGATGTTGTTCACTTTGAGCAACAAGACATTGGTTGGATGAGCAGCCTATGAGCACATTTATTTGACTTGTAGGGTGAGAACAACTTGTGGTGGCACTCATGGGAAATACAAGTATTCTTGCCAATGCTTTGGATAGCATGATGCATGGGAGTTCATGATGGAGTTTCATTCATTGGAGGCTTCATACTACAATGATATTGCAGTATCTGGTTCACTGAGGAGCTGAGATCGATAATGGTCTTGATTTTGATGCACTATGGGATGCATACCTTTGAGCACATTTATGGGGTGTGTTTGTGAGGATTCACTTGATGGAGATGATCAACAGGATGAATTGGTGGTTGATGGAGATGCGGTGATGGGATGCCTTGGTGGTATACACTTGGGCATAGATTGAGCCTTCTTGACTTAAATTTGGTACACACGTTGGATGCATATTGCGGATGGGATGAACATAGCTTCATGGACCTGAATATGGCACATTGTTGAGAGGGTGTTCTTGTCTTGATTTGAGGAGGACCTTTCACACGTGGATGATGCTCGATAGTTGTGGTTGTCTTTTGAATAGCACGTGGAGCTTGGCATCATGGGCAACACATTTCAGATAGAGATGGCTTGTTGGATGGGCAACGTGTTGTGGATGAGACGGATCTCCGTGGATTACTTTACACTCATATGGGATGGATCCTTGATTGATTTTATGGGTGTGACAGGATGTGAGAGGGACAACTAACGCATGGTATGAGGATGCACATTCTCAAAATGAGGATCTCTGGTTGGACTGATCACCCAACCAGTTTGATTTATGAGGGCTATAGCACAATGCAGAGTTATGTTGGATACATAGCAAGTTTTGTTACGTTGAGTTGGTTGGAGTACTTGATGCAGAGATTCACATGATATTGACAATACATGATGGGTTGATATGATATATGTTGCAGCAGCATGTGGCCATGATGGAGAGATTGACTTCCATGATGGTATATCACGTGGTGATTGTGACGGATGTGTTGATGATCATGGATTTGGGAGATATTTCCCTTGGATATGTTAGACATGAACCTTGAATATGCTTTATGTGATGATATTGGGCGATGATACATTATAATGATGATGGTAGCACTATCGGGGACGACAGTCTTATTTTAAGTGGGGGAGTATGTTAAACCCATGAGTCGAGGATGATGACAGAGGGCATTGGAAGTGTTTTGTGGACATGCAAAGAACGACGATCGACGAAATGACGAAAACATCAACCTGCCAAAAGGTTTGAAAAAGCCTCCCTTGACATTCTTCCCAACTTTCCATGTCTTGTTATGTGGCTTTGACCCTAACCAGTGCCTTGCCCATGCCAATTTTTCGCTGAGACCAACCAAAATAATGTCCAAGATTTGATACCAAATGAAGCCCCATCATTGTATTCCTGCTTCAATATTCAAACTTCAAAAAAGCTCAACTAACCCTGAACCGAGCTCTAATACCATCTGCCATGAAGTGGTAGTGGTGTCGGTGCTTCGCCCATGTGAGGACGCCCAAGGAAACACGTTCGGGTGGGCTGGGTCAGGTCGAGCCTATGTTGTGTGAGGGGCCGTGTCAAAAATGCTAAGTGGTGATCGTGGGTGTGCCTTGTGTACATTCGGGCCGGTCGAGTTAGGTCGTGTGAGGTTGGCTGTGTTAAAAATGCTAATTTCTCACCACCTGTGTGCCTTGTTCATGTTAGTGCAACCCATTTTCTATTTTCTCCCTCGTGCCTTTGTCCCAGCGGGTTGAATCCTGCCATTGGAGGGCACCCAAGGAAACATGTTCAGGTCGGGTCGGGTCATGTGAGGGAGGCCATATAAAAGATGCTAATTTGTGATCACCCCTATGCTTTGTGCATGTTTGTGCGACCCGTTTGGCGTTTTCTCCCTCGTGCCTTCGTTCGGGTAGGTCAGGTTGGGTCGTGCCATGTGAGGGTGCCAAAAGAAACACGTTCGAGCGGGTCGAGTCAGGTTGTGTCATGTGAGGGCACCCAAGGGAATGCGTTTAGGGGGGGGGGGGGGTCGGGCTGGGTCTTATCGTGTGAGGGCGCCCAAGGAAATGATTTCGGGTGGGTTTGGTAATGTCTTGTGAGGGCATCCAGGGAAACGCGTTCGGGCGGGTCAGGTCGGGTTGCATGAGGGTGCCCAAGGAAATGCATTCAGGTCGGGTTGTGTGAGTACGACCATATAAAAAATGCTAAGTTGTGACTGCCCGTGTGGCTTGTGCACGTTCGTGCAGCGAGTTTCTGATTTTCTCCATTATGCCTTCGTTCGGGTGGGTCAGGTCGGGTCGTGCCATGTGAGGGAGGTTATATAAAAAATGCTAAGTTGTGACTGCTCGTGTGCCTTGTGCATGTTCGTATGACCCATTTTCCATTTGCTCCTTTGTGCCTTCATTCGAGTGGGTTGGGTCGTGCACTGTGAGGGCACCAGAGGAAATGTGTTCAGGTCGGGTAGTGTGAGGGAGGCCGTATAAAAAATGCTAAGTTGTGACTGCCCCTGTGCCTTGTGCACATTGGTGTGACCCGATTTCTGTTTTCTCCTTTGTGCCTTCATTCGGGCGGGTTGGGTTGTGCCATGTGAGGGCGCACAAACAAACGTGATCGGGTCGGGTTGGGTCATGTGAGGGAGGCCATATCAAAAATGCTAAGTTGTGACCGCCCATGTGCCTAGTTGTCATGCCCCTATACCTTCGGTGTCTTTCAACCATGCTATAGACGGGTGCGACACTACGCTCAGGACCAAGAGTTAAAATCCTGAAGTGCTAATCGCATCAGAAAATTAGAAATGGGTAGATTAAAAGACCAACATCGTGCTTCCAATACGATTGGCCCTTATATATATTAGCCCTAGGCCTATTATCTTCCATATAGACCAATGGTCTCACAAACAGGCACCAAAGCATTTCATATATATTATCTGCCCCAAGCCATAAAAAACCTTTGCAATTCATAAATATTTTGGTTTTCATATAATATAAATGGGTCTCGACATTCATTAATCTAACCCATTCCCGACTGTTGATCTTGAGCTGATCAAATGGCCTGTGCAACATTGCATCGCAAGTTTTATCAGGCTCATTTTGTTTCCCCTCTGATTGATTTCTCCTCCGATTCATCCTTCATCATCGATCTGATCCTCAGATCAACGGCCATCACTCAATCACATCGTCGCCATACAAGTTCTTCCCCCCACCGATCACATGCCTCCGATTGCATCTGGACCGTCCATGTGTCCAGATCAGATGATCTAGAACGCAACCCTCCACTTTGGTTAAAAACATACAGCCCCACTCTATAATGTTTTCCAACCAATCTTAGTTGTTGATCTCTGCAAATCAATGACCCATATTTACCCCTCTCTCTACCTGTGTATTAATTCTTTTATACCCCATATCAGATCTTAACCGTTGATATGTTCAATCTAACATTTCTTATTAATCCCGACAGGCTTGCCTCCTGTGGGTCCTGTCTTCCTCAGTTTCTAATCCCAGCCATTCATCCTTGATCCAATGGCCTAGATTTAGACCACCCATCTCCCTTCCACCCGCACATCTTGCTTATATCATGCTCCCTCCCCCACTATTAGATATGAGGCCATAGATCTAACGACAGACATTCTAAATTGCGTAACTTTAAGCGCGAGGGTTAATTTCCTGAGGGCTGCATGATATAAGTGGTTTCAAGAAGACACGTGTCGGGCGGGGATCCATATCACGTTCCAAAAGGAAAAACTGCCTCCCTGCCCTTTCGTTGCACGAAACCCATGGTTTTCTCCACCAAAAATACCTTTCCCCATTTCTATTATAAAATATTGTACACGCTCCCCACCGATGATCTCTGCAGATCAACGACTTTGATCTAATTTGGCCATACACTATCACCCTCCACCGTTTCTAAAGGGTTTTAAAGTGCAATCTCTGTCGTTGATCTCATGGCCTAGTCTCATTCGACAGCCCACGATCATCCCGAAACCCCATTTTCAATTATTGTGCATTTTTCTTCTGCCAAAGGAAATTTCCCCTATTTCCTTTGTTTTTCTTCAAAATTTCCACAATGTGACCACTTGAATTATGTTTTCTCTCGATTAATCCTGACCATCGATCTTTGTAGATCGACGAATCCAACTTATTTCTTCCCACTGTTCTCCTTTTGAACACTATGCGCAAATATCCACCGTCGGATGCTGTCATCCAATGACCATGCTCCTCCCCACAGCCTCCTAACAATTTTTTACCAAAAATGTAGGATTTCTTAATTATTTTTGTATTGTGCAGGATTTAAAAAGGGTTTTCAAATGTTTTAAAATAAAATGAAAGCCGAGGATGACGATCCTCTAGACTTTCGTCCATCAAAAAGGAAAGCCATATATAGGGTTCAATTTCACGTTTCATCAATGACTCATGGGCATTGATGCCATGTGGACCTTGTAGATACCTGCACATCAACAAGACACAAACAATTAAATCAAATCAAATAATATCACTGTCGAAGACCCACACACAGCAGAAATGAAGGATTAAACATTGATTGTACAATTCAATGGATTACAGCTAAAATCGATTATAAAAAGCCTTATCCATTGAATTAAGCACAATTAAAGGAAAATCAAGGATATTTATCGGACAGAGGATGCCTCCACTGCCACATCAGAGGAAAATTGATTCCTATCAACTACCAGATTACCACCTGTGACTTCACAGCATTCAAACAAAGGTCGGGTAATGACCAAAACAGAGCATATCTACCCCTTATAGTTGAATAGTTATTAAGAATCAAAGAAGATAATATAAACTATCAGCAGAGTTATTTAAAAAGATGACATAGAGCATTAAAGTCAACATAATATTCCAGCAAGCTTAATTACTTAATGCAAACCAATTAATACAGGAAAATATCTGTAAACTTCTCCCTTGAGCCCCTCAAAATGCCGAGAAGAATTAATTGTATTAATTGAACTCAGAAGATATTTTCTCTCTTCCAACCTCCTCATCCCCCTATAAAAACTTGTTGAGGAATCCATTGTAAACGTTGGTTGGTTGGTTGTTTTATTACTAGTTTTAATACTATAACTCTCTGAAATAATACATAGTCAGTTGAAGTTGTAGAAGAAATTGAAGTCTTGGAAGCCCTGATGATGTTGTTGCATTCTTGTTCTTGAGAAGGCTCTATCATTGGATCCATGAGCTTGGATTTTGGTGAAGTATTCTGAACTATTTAATGTTTTCCCCTATTTTCATTTTGTTCCATAAATTATTACTATAGTAGGATGAAAGTTTTAGGCTAAGAAATGACTCTTGGAAGTACCTTAGACTTGTTTATCCCTCACTGTTTTATGTTTTCTTCTGCTAAAGTATTTCATAGTCTTTAATCTCTCTCTTTATTCTTCATGCCATTTTATTTCTTTAATAGTTCGAGTAGTTGGTTTCAGCATGATTTATGGTTTTCCCTGCTTATCTGCTGCCACTTAAAGGTTGTTATTGAGGTCTCCCTTTGAAGTATATTTGTTTATAGTGAGCCAAGGAGGTCTGTTCTAATCATGCCCCTTGTACTTGCTTGAACAGTTGGCTTAAAGGTCTTTATAGTTGTGATCATAGATGTATTTAGGTGTTCCCTCTTCTATGACCATAATTATCAGTGAATCTTTTATGTTTTCTAAGTCATTTGAAATAAAATCTTTGAGGAAATTGGGTGTTCCCCGAATCTTAGATTTCATTTTAAAATTTGTTTTGAAATAATTATTTGCTTAAAGTGTGATTTTTAGAATTCATGGTTAGCCCTGCCTATCAAATAGATCTTTATTGTTCAAGTTGTGCTTTCAAATTCCCTTTGTTGAGAATTAAACTTCTCTTTCCAAATCATTGATGTCCATCTCATTCCAAAACCAAAGGATCTTGCGGCCAAGTTAGATTTTCCCTTTGATATCCCATATCCATTGATAAGTTTGTCATGAACTTTTTTTGATTCCATTGCCCAATGAAGCTGATATTTCCTCTTTCTATCTATCTTTCCTAGACCTTTTAGGTTCTGCTGTGTCAATTCCAACCAAACAAACAAACAAACACTTGCACTTAATAACTATTCTAAAACCAATATTCAAAGCACACAAGATAAACCTTTGTAAAAAAATAAATAATTTGAGAGATCCCTCTCTGAGAACAGGAGGACTAGATCTTGTAACTCTAAATATTGGTTCTGATGTTGCCTTGTCTTTTGATTTTCCAAACTATCAAAATATGGGACACCAACATAATGGCAATCACGATGGGACCTACTGAGAATACAGTGGCTTGAAAACACTTCTTAAAACTCTTTAGGCACTTAACTTGATAAAGAACACCTTCTGGACTTATCCCACCGCTCACACCAAAATAATGGCGATCACGGTGAGACAATGGAGTTCATAGTTACTTGGCAAGCTCTTATAAACTCATTAGTCTTTCAAAAAACCATAGAAACTCAGAAAAACCCAAAATATTTAGTTTGGATTCATAATAAACATGGTGGTGGAACCATAAAACATTTTACCTTTACAAAAGCTAAAAATTTTCCACCTGGTGACTCCACTGGCCTCCAGAAGGCCTATTACCCTTCCAGTATTTGTAAACTCCTTTGTGAATGCTTTAAGCAAACAAATTCATGCTATTTGTGGACAACAGAGTTCAAAATATTCCACCTGATGACTCCTCACCTTCAAAAATACCTAATGACTCCACTGGTAAAGGACTCTGAATTGGTTAGAAAGATACAGTGACCTCTTATTACAAACATGGATCCAAGTATGGACAGAGAAGCTAAAATAAACACATTATTGAACCTAATTTGGAAAATAGTGTACATACTGGATAAATGATTGGAAAGGCATGAGGATGATATAGATGTTGATTATCCAGAGGAAGCTATGCTTTTCTCAGATCAAACACAAACTCAACCATTACAAGACCTAGACAATGAGCAATATATATATGATGATCAAGACTTTATAGAAGAAGATGAGAAATATTATAGGGAAAAAAATAAATAAAAAATACTGATCATGATGGAAAAGATGGTGTACATGCTTGGAAAGAGAATTGAAAGGTATGAGGCTAATTTCAATATTGATGATCTAGAGCAACCCATGCCCCTTTCAAATAAATAACAAACCCAAACTCTATAAGATATGTATGACGAAGAAGATTACAAAGAAATCAATGAAGAAGGTTGTCAGAAAATTCCTGATTACCTACCTATGTCTTGTACAATGATATTAAGAGAAATTCATGACCAAATTGCAAAAATTAATAGTAAGCAGTGCCTTGAGAAAAACATAAGCCATTTTGAACCCATAAAATCTAAAATAGAAGAAGAGAAAAAATAACCAGCGTCTCTGCCTTTATGTCATGACTCATTTTAGATTATTAAAGAATAATTAAATCCTGATAATCTATTAGAAACAACTCTCGAATCCCATATTTTAAATAACTGTCACAAAAATCATAAGGAGTTGTTCAAAACTAAGGTAGACCAAGAAAAGCAAGAGAAACCTCAAAATTCCCCTACAAATTCAAATGGAGATCCATTAGGAGAGGCTCAAGAAGACCGTTGTACATATTTCCTAAGCAAAAAGAAAATCCCTTCTCTCTTAACAGAAGAAGAGATTGATCTAATATTAAATAGATAGCCAACCTCTAAACCTTCATTTGAACAAAACACTTCTTCTCATCTACTTACTGAACCTTGTTGTCTTGAATCAAAAAACACAGTTATAGAAAAGCTGAAAGAGGAACAAACTAATAACCCAATATGTTTAATTGGTGAAATTGTGTATACTAATGATTTTTCAACTTCTGATCAATCTGATGATGATGATGAGCTTCAAATAGAAACTAATCATGCAGGGCAACCAATAGTGGATTGGTGTCATGAATTTCATTATCATCAACTTGAGAGCAGCAATCAACCAATCCAATCCATCAAAAATAGCTTTCACATAATTGGGAATCAGGGTCGAGATTAAAAAGGAAGAGGAATTTCTTGAGCAGGATGAAGATAAGGGGCCTTCTCCTGGGAGGATTGAGGTAATAAAAGATACCCCCGCTCAAGAACATGATGATATCTTCACAAAGTATAGTCCACTAAATCATACCATACCAGGACTACAAGAGGACAACACTGCAATATATGATGAGTCCTCCAGTTTAGATAACAATGAAGATGAAGAAAAGGTTCTTTCCCAAAATAATATTTACCTTGATCCAGTAAAGAAGGAAGAAATGATCCTGGTAGAACCATGTCTTCCAAATACTCTTCACCAGGCATTATTTCAAGATCCCTATGCTCACTTCTTAAATACATTTAAAGAAAGGATAAAGGTTATTAGGAGAAATATATTATGAAAAGAAAGAGGATTATTTAGCACTGACGCTAAAAAAAAAAAGAATGGGAGTGGCCATGTTTGTCCAGCCTACCCAAAGAGATGAAGAAGGATCAATCATGGAGTCATTTACTGGATTGGTTGTACTAGAAAAGAGAGTTCATTAGCTAAACATGTAAATATTCCAAGTTAGATTAGGATATATGGGAATTTAAATAAAGCTCAGCCTTTGAGAATTTAGTTAGTTTTTAATTTTTGTCTTGAAGGAAAAAGAAAAATACAAAAAACAATAGAAAAGAAAAGAGAGCAGATTTTAAAACAAGAAAGGTACAACCCCATATCAAAAAAGAGAAACAAAAATATGAAAGTGTGCAAGCTCAAATGCCACTCCTGAAAAACACACTTCTAGTTATCCATACAACCTAATCATGGCTAATTAGTTTTAAATTGACTATTGGTAGGTTAGTGAATTCGATTTGCCAAACAGCTTAATCTTAGCTTATTAGTAGGTAGATTAGGTTAGAAATTAAAGGTTCAAACATGCTCAAAATCTGAACCTTAGTTCTCAAAGAAAAGAATGACTCCAATCTGTTTCAAATTCCGAGTCAAAATAGAGGCAAAACTGGTTCTAATCAGCTCAAAATCTGAATTAGAGAACAAGCAAAGAATAGCTCAAACAGAAGTAAAAACAGAGCTGAAAAAATATGAAGGAAGTGCTCGAACTTTCAGATCTTAAGCCTTCCATTTTTTATTTAATATTTCTGCAAAATAATTTTTATGTTCAGCTTGTTGTTTTATGCCATAGATCAACAACAAGTTAGACTGTCCAATCCTGACTTGTATGCTTTTAAATTTCTGTTTTAGAAATTAGTGAATAAAAATCTGTTAGACTGTTTAATCCCAACAGATTAGTAGATTAGGTAGAGAATCATATGAAATCAACTTTTTAATTTGAGTTCATGGAGACATAAGAAGTATAATTAGACTAGTTTCTTGCCTTCATAAGAATAAAATGTTGTAAGAGATTTTTCCAATCCAAGTGCACTCTAAAGAAGAAAAAATATTAGATCAGTAGGATTGGGTAGGTAGAAAGCTTGTGTTGATGAAAATCCATTATTTTTTATGGCTGCTAATATTTTTTAGAAAAAAATAAGACCATTCAAATGAGGAAAGGCAGCCCAATGGATAAGGCACTGATCAACCTCTAGAGAATGCAAGTCTAAAATTCTTGATGCCTTCAAGAAGGCACCATCCCCAAGTGGAGCCACTGTTAGCCACCTATAAAATTTTGTCATATCAAGTGGTGGCTAGATAATTTTTGGACAACCTTCAAGAGAAAATTTTATTTCCAAAATTGTTGGTGCTTGAAGTCTTCTGAGGATATTCTATCCTTTGGTTAATTGTCAGTACTATTTCCCTTTTAATTCTGAAAATCTGCCATTTTCATAGGGAAAGGACTGCTGCAAAATACCATTTCCCCCCCTCCTCCAATAAAAAGCTAACCTTCATTTTACCCCCTTTATTCCCCACAAAATTCCTCTATTTTTATTATTTCCCTTCTTCCCTTCATAAAAATCCCTTTTGCAAGGTCTAAAACTCATTTTTAGACTTTACCGAAACCCCCAAATCCATCAAAAAACATTGAAAAATTCATAAAAAATAAAAGTTTTTGACTATGTGCTTAAGCCCCTTTGGGCTAAATCTAAACCACTTCCCCACATATGCCCTAGCGCTAAAACCAAGCACTTAACTCTTTCGGTACTTATCGCATCGGCAACAAACGATGAACGGAAGTCTTCGGCCTTTATAAAACTTTCGATGCGATTGGCCTCTAGTTATAAGCCCCAAGACTTTTTGCTGCCTCATATAACCCACAGAGCCCGCAGTCAGGTGCTAAAACATTGTGAATAACCCATCTCCGATGAATATTTACCTTTGTTAATTCAAAAACCCACTTTTCCTAAGTTTTGGTCTAAACCCACCAAAACAATATTTTTAATAAAAATGGGTAGATTGAAAAGCCCCGCATCATTGTTCCGATGCGATTAAGCCCCGTTATATATACCCCCACCTTCTGCTTCTCTCCATAAAAAACTATGATCGGGACCAAGAGTTAAAATCCCGAAGTGCTAATCGCATCGAAAAATTAGAAATGGGTAGATTGAAAGACCAGCATTGTGCTTCCAATGCGATTGGCCCTTATATATATTAGCCCTGGGCCTATTATCTTACATATAGACCAACGGCCCCGCAGACGGGTGCCAAATAATTTCATATATATTATCTGCCCCGAGCCATAAAAGACCTTTGCAATTCATAAATTTTTTGGTTTTCATATATTATAAAGGGGTCCCACCATTCATTAATCCAACCCATTCCCGACTGTTGATCTTGAGCCAATCAAACGGCCCACGCAACATTGCATCACAAGTTTTATCAAGCTCATTCTGTTTCCCCTCTGATTGATCGCTCCTCTGATTCATCCTCCACCATCGATCTGATCCTCAAATCGATGGCCAGCGCTCAATTGCATCGGCGCCATACAAGTTCTTCCCCCTGCCGATCGCATGCCTCCAATTGCATCTGGACTGTCCACATGTCCAGATCGGACGATCCAGAATCCAGCCCTCCACTTTGGTTAAAAACATACGGCCCCGATCTATAATTTTTTCCAACCAATCTCAGCCATTTATCTCTGCATATAAACGACCCATATTTACCCCTCTCTCTGCCTGTGTATTAATTCATTTATACCCCAGATGAAATCTTAACCGTTGATCTGTTCCATATAACGTTTCTTATTAATCCCGACAGGCTTGCCTCTTGTGGGTCTTGTCTTCCTCAGTTTCTGATCCCAGCCATTCATTCTTGATCCAACAACCCAGATTGAAACCGCCCATCTCCCTTCCGCCCGTGCATCTTGCTTACATCACGCTCACTCCCCCATCGTTAGATATGAGGCCCCAGATCTAACGGCTGACATTCTAAATCACGTAACTTTTAGCACTAGGGTTAATTTCCTGAGGGCTACACGATATAAGTGGTTTCAAGAAGACACGTGTTGGGTGGGGACGCATATTTCATTCCAAAAGGAAAAATCGCCTCCCTAACCTTTCGCTGCATGAAACCCGTGGTTTTCTCCACCAAAACCACCTTTCCCCATTTCTATTATAAATTATCGCATGCGTTCTCTGCGATCTAATCTGGCCATACACTGTCACCCTCCACCTTTTCTAAAGGGTTTTAACGCGCAATCTTTGCCGTTGATCTCATGACCTAGTCTCATCCGACGGCCCACGATCATCCCAAAACCCCATTTTCAATTATTGTACATTTTTCTTACGCCAAAGGAAATTTCCCCTATTTCCTTTGTTTTTCTTCCAAATTTCCATAATGTGACCACTTTCATTATGTTTTCTCTCGATTAATCTTGACTGTCGATCTCTGCAGATCGACGGATCTGACTTATTTCTTCCAACTGCTCTCCTTTTGAACACTATGCGCAGATCTCCACCATCGGATGCTACCATCCAATGGCCACGCTCCTCCCCATAGCCTCCTAAGTAATTTTTACCAAAAATGTAGGATTTCTTAATTATTTTTGTATTGTGAAGGATTGAAAAAGGTTTTTCAAATGTTTTAAAAGAAAACAAAAGCTGAGGATGACGATCCTCCATATTTTCGTCCATCAAAAAGGAAATCCATATACAGGTTTCAATTCCACGTTTCATCAATGACTCGTGGGCATTGATGCCATGTGGACCTCGTGCATACTTGCACATCAACAAGACAAAAACAATTAAATCAAGTCAAAGAATAACAGTTTCAAAGACCCACACACAGTAGAAATGAAGGATTAAACATTGATTGTGTAGTTCAATGGATTACGGCTAAAGTCGATTATCAAAAGCCTTATCCATTGAATTAAGCACAGTTAAAGTCAAATCAAGGATATTTATCGGACAGAGGATGCCTCCACTGCCACATCAGAGGAAAATTGTTTCCTCTCATCTACCAGACTGCCACCAGTGACTTCACAACATTCAAACAAAGGCCGAGTAATGACCAAAACAGAGCATATATGCCCCTTACAACTGAATAGTTATTACGAATCAAAGAAGCTAATATAAACTACCAACAGAGTTATTGAAAAAGATGACACAGAGCCTTAAAGTCAAAATAAGCTTCCAGCAAGCTTAATTACTTAATGCAAACCAATTAATACATGAAAATATATGTAAACTTCTCCCTTGAGCCCCTCAAAAGGCCGAGAAGCATTAACTGTACTAATTTAACTCAGAAGATCTTTTCTCTCTTCCGACCTCCTCATCCCCCTATAAAAACTTGTTGAGGAATCCATTGTAAACGTTGGTTGGTTGGTTGTTTGATTACTAGTTGTAATACTAAAACTCTTTGAAATAATACATATTCAGTTGAAGTTGAAGAAGAAATTGAAGTCTTGGAAGCCCTGATGTTGTTGTTGCATGCTTGTTCTTGAGAAGGCTCTATCATTAGATCCATGAGCTTGGCTGTTGGTGAAGTATTCTGAACTATTTAATGTTTTCCCCTGTTTTCTTTTTGTTCCATAAATTATTACTACAGTAGGATGAAATTTTTAGGCTAAGAAATGACTCTTCGAAGCACCTTAGACCTATTTACCCTTCACTGTTTTATGTTTTCTTCTGCTGAAGTATTTTAGATTATTTAATCTCTCTCTTTAGTATTCATGCTTGTTTATTTTTTTAATAGTTCAAGCAGTTGGTTTCAACATGATTTATGGTTTTCCCTGCTTGTCTGCTACCACTTAAAGGTTGTTATTGAAGTCTCCCTTTGAAGTATCTTTGTTTACAGTGAGCCAAGGAGGTCTGTTCTGATCATCCCCTTGTCCTTGCTTGAACAGTTGGCTTAAAGGTCTTTATAGTTGTGATAATAGATGTATTTAGGTGTTCCTTCTTCTATGACCGTAATTATCAGTGAATCTTTTATGTTTTCTAAGTGATTTGAAATAAAATATTTGAGGAAATATGGTGTTCCCCAAATCTTAGATTTCATTTTAAAATTTGTTTTGAGATCATTATTTTCTTAAAGTGTGATTTGTAGAATTCATGGCTAGCCATGTCTATCAAATAACTCTTTATTTTCGAAGTTGTGCTTTCAAATTCCCTTTGTTGAGAATTAAACTTCTCTTTCCAAATCATTGATGTCCATCTCATTCCAAAACTAAAGGATCCTACAGCCAAGTTATATTTTCCCTTTGATATCCCATATGCATTGATAAGTTTGTCATGACCTTTTTTTGATTCCATTGCCCAATGAAGCTGATATTTCCTCTTTCTATCTATCTTTCCTAGACCTTTTAGGTTCTGCTGTATCAATTCCAACCAAACAAACAAACAAACACTTTCACTTAATAACTAGTCTAAAACCAATATTCAAAGCACACAAGATAAACCTTTGCAAAAAAACAAATAATTTGAGAGATCCCTCTCTGAGAATAGGAGGACTAGATCCTGTAACTGTAAAGATTGGTTTTGATGTTGCCTTGTCTTTTGATTTGCCAAACTATCAAAACAAGGGACACCAACACGACCAGGCGCGTTCAGGTCGGGCTATTTGGTCTGAGGGCACTTGTATCAGATTTGCTAAGTTATGACCGCCCGGGTTCCCTGTGCACGTCTAGGTGGCTCGTTTGCCGCTTGCTCCCATGTGCATCCGTTAGGTCTATTTGGGTCGGTTCGTTTTATCATAGAGCACCAGTATCATATTTTTTAAGTTGTGACCGCCCCGGTGCCTTGTGCACATTCGAGCGGCTCGTTCACAGTTTGATCCCATGTGCGTCCATTCGGTTTGGCATGCCATGTCGTGCCGGGTGAGGTCGTCCATTCAGGTGGGTGCGCCGTGTCACACTGGGTGAGGGCGTCCATTTAGGTCGGGTCATTTGGTTTGAGGGTGCCCATATCAAATTTTCTAAGTTGTCACTACCTAGGTGCCTTGTGCACATCCCGACAGCCCATTTTTCGTTTGCTCCCATGTGCATCAGTTTGGTCCATTCGGGTGGGTGCGCCATGTTGCGCCAAGTTAGAGCATCTTTTCAAGTCGGTTCATTTGGTCTAAGGGTGCCCATATCAGATTTGCTAAGTTTTGACCCCCCGGGTGCCTTGTGCACGTTCGGGTGGCCCGTTTGCCATTTGCTCCCATGTGTGTACATTCGGTCTGTTCGAGCAGGCGCGCTGTTACACCATTTTTGGTCATCTAACCTATATCATTAGATGGACCCAAGTACACCATGTAAGACCAGTTTTACCCTCAGTAAAATTGCTTTCACTATGTAAAATAACTTAATAAACCACATTTATTAGGTTGTTTATGGTCTAAATAGGAAACCCCAAAAGGAAATATTAAACAAATCTATATTTTTTTTATTTTCCTCATGGAATAATTAATTAAACAATAATTTAATTATTATTCCGGGTCATATTTAACCCAAAACAAGGAAATTAATTAGATAAATCCTTATTTATCTTATTATTTTCTAGGAATAATTATTTAAATCTTATTTAAATAATATTCCTTGTTAAATATGATTAAATCATTTATAAATAATTAAATAAATCATTATTTATTTAATTATCATTCAACCACTTCCTTAAAATAATAAATAAATCATTTATTTATTTATTATTTACAAATAAAGGGATTTGACCCAAGTCAAATACTTTTTCCCTCCAACAATTATAATAAAATATTCCATAAAAGGTGGATCTAGATTTGGTTAATGTTATTTTAATCATGCACCAAGATCTAGAATCACCCAATATTTTGTTATAAATAGGAGGGTTTTTCCTACAATTCTTCACCTTTTGTTGCCTATTAGATCACTCTGGATCTATACACTTCGTCACATTTTTTCCACTATTTGCTGTGTGAGCTCCCTTTGAGCTCCATTCTTTGTCTGGGTTTTCTACACCTACAAGAGATAGAGATCTTAGATCTAAAGTGCTGAGGACTTCCAAGAACCCATCCCACTGAGGAGAATTAGATACGCCTTCTTGTTTTCCTCCCAGGTGCCCTTAATACAAAAATTCTTTCAAAAATTGTTCTTTTCTTGTCTATTGGTATATGGAGCAAACCCTTATTTTTACTGCTTAATGTCTTTCCATGCATAGATCTGGTTTTTTGCAGCTCTTTTATTGATCAATTAACTGCATATCTGAAGATATTGGCAACCACTTTTGTTGTTAGGGCTATTAGTTATGCGTAGCTAAAGTGGTCCTTTTTCGTACACTTCGACAAAGGATTCACACTAACAAATGGCGACTCCACACGGGTTTTAAATTATGACTGCTGTCGTTCTTCATATTCCTGCATATCCAGCTACTTCAGACCCTAGGGTTTCTTTTCAACAGTTTATTTTTCCTATTTTTATGTTTTTTATCTCACATAAAACCCTAAAACACTAAAATTTTTAACTTCCGCGTGTTTCTGGCCCTATTGCGCAGGTGACAGACATCAGCCGCAACTGAGACGAAAACTTTTCCGAAAATCTGCCATCGAGACAACGGGAATGGGAGGTCGCACTTTTTAGCCCAAAAACTACGAGCTGGACCTCCAGGTCGCACTTTTTAGCCTCTTTTCTGCGACCTGCATTGAAAACAGGTCAGAACCTACGACCTGCCAATTTTTCAGTTGTTTTTCTGCAATTTTTCTGGGTTTTGCTGAAGCTTCTGTCAGGGTTTTCCAGCCTCTGTCTCAGCCTGCTTTGACCTGGTGCTGATTTTTTTTTGCTCATCTGTTGAGTCTCAAAAATGTTCTCCATATTCATACATATTTCCATTATGTCATAACCATTTAGCTCTTATTTCATATCCATTTGACCTAAAACCCTACATCAAGTAACCATTTTCATAAATATATGGGTTAGGATCCTTGTTTTCCAAAGTTATTTATTTTATGTATTTTATGTGAATTTATGATTAGAAACTAGAAAATTAACATAGTTTCATATATCTATATATGTGTTATGAGTTTTGTGACATGTGTAGGTCAAAAGGAGATTTCTAGAAGACCCTTATGTGGCACTCTAAGGCCAAATTCGAATTTGGTTGGAGAAGATTATGGGATCAAGAGGATATGTGTCTCACTTCCTTGTTGTATTGAAACTCTAAGAGGATATGTGTCTCATTCCTCAAGTTGTGTTGAAAATCTAGAAAGACATGTGTCTTATCATTTCCTATTTTGATTGTAACTCTAGAGATGGAGGGAGAGATTCATGGACTCCCATTAATGAGATGTCTCCTCATATTTTGTATAAATAGGAGAAGCTTTCTCCTATCATAGGTAATGAAAAAGTAATGAGAAAGTAATGAGGAAGTAGATTTGTAACAAAGTTTAAGATGGAATGGGATGTAGATTTATGAGTTTTTGAATAAAGAAGCTTAGTTCTTTGATGCTATTGTGATCTTATCTTTAAGGAGCTGAAGGACTTCACCAAATTGGTAGCAGAGGGACCCTGCTATCCAAGGAGGCTTTTACATGTTTTCTAGATAAGTTGCTTTCAATTCTGTTTTGTCATATTTCCTTACTTAGATTGCTTTCTGAAATCATAGCTTTTAACATAATTTTCATGGCAGCCCGGGCATTTGCATATCTTTTTGACTAATGACATGGAATTAACATTGTTCTGCTGCTAATTTGTTTTTTTTAGTTTCTGTTTAATTTCAGTATTGCTTTATGTATTTAAGTTTTGCTCATTTTCTTCAGTAGCTAAATTTAGATATATTAAACTGCTCATAACATCTTCAGTTGCCTCCGAAAGACACAGCTAGACTGATGGTGAGGGATTGTATTATGAAATGTGTAGTTTGATATTAGTTTCCTTTCTGCAAATTTAGATATATTAAACTGCTCATAACATCTTCAGTTGCCTCCGAAAGCCACAGCTGGACTCATGGTGAGGGATTGAATTATGGATGTGTAGTTTGATATTAGTTTCCTTTCTGCAAGTTAGATATATTAAATTGCTCATAACATCTTCAGTTGCCTCCGAAAGCCACAGCTGGACTGATGGTGAGGGATTGAATTATGGATGTGTAGTTTGATATTAGTTTCCTTTCTGCAAGTTAGAAATATTAAATTGTGTATGACATCTTCAGTTACCTCCGAAAGCCACAGCTGGACTGATGGTGAGGGATTGAATTATGAATGTGTGGTTTGATATTAGTTTACTTTCTGCAAGTTAGATATCAGTTACTCAAGTTGTTTATGGTTACTTCCCAAAATCATAGCTGGACTAATGATGAGGGATCAGAAGACAAGTTGATGTAATTTGATTTAGATTTACTTTATTGCAACTTTTGGATTTCTTTCAGCATAGTTCTTTTGTGTTTAGACAACAGCAAGAATAGTTTGGTTTCATGCTCACTAGTTCACTATTTTGATTTATTAGATTAGCAGCACCTTTTTCATTTCAGTAGCACATTTTCATTTCCTTTCAAGTTTTTTCATTGTATGTTTCAAATTCCTTTTTCAGTTTCAAGTTGGTAAATCATTATAAAGGACATCATTGCCTTGAACAATTATAACCATACTTGTTTTTATTTTAAAATTTCCATCTCACACTAGGAAACCAACCAAGATCAATAAAAATCCAAAAACGACAAAAAGTAAGAGATAGGTTATCTTGCACATATAGTGCGCCGCACTTCGTCAGTTTACGAATCCCTGGTTGATAATTTATGTTAGCAATTTAGGACACACTAAATTGACCAAACATTTTGGCGCCGTTGCCGGGGAAGTGTAACTAGGTAGCCTTATTTCGCATGACATCTTCGGTTACCTCCGAAAGCCACAGCTGGACTGATGGTGAGGGATTGAATTATGAATGTGTGGTTTGATATTAGTTTACTTTCTGCAAGTTAGATATCAGTTACTCAAGTTGTTTATGGTTACTTCCGAAAATCATAACTGGACTAATGATGAGGGATCAGAAGACAAGTTGATGTAATTTGATTTAGATTTACTTTATTGCAACTTTTGGATTTCTTTCAGCATAGTTTCTTTTGTGTTTAGACAATAGCAAGAATAGTTTGGTTTCATGCTCACTAGTTCACTGTTTTGATTTATTAGATTAGCAGCACCTTTTTCATTTCAGCAGCATATTTTCATTTCCTTTCAAGTTTTGTCATTGTATGTTTCAAATTCCTTTTTCAGTTTCAAGTTGATAAATCATTATAAAGGACATCATTGCCTTGAATATCCATAACCATACTTGTCTTTTAAAATTTCATAAAAATCCAAAAACGACAAAAAGTAAGAGATAGGTTATCTTGCACATATAGTGCGCCACACTTCGTCAGCTTACGAATCCCTGGTTGATAATTTATGTTAGCAATTTAGGACACACTAAATTGACCAAACATTTTGGCGCCGTTGCCGTGGAAGTGTAACTAGGTAGCCTTATTTCTTACATCTAAAAAATTAATAATTCTTGAGTATGCTCTCCTCCTGCACTTTGTGTGATCTAGAGGATCAGAAAAATGATTGTTATGTAAAAAAATTTAATAATTCTTGAGTATGCTCTCCTCTTGCACTTTGTGTGATCTGGAGGATCAGAAAAAGAATTGTTATGTGAAAAAAAAAAAGGAGACAAAATAAAACTTCATCATTTCAATTGATTCAACAATTTAAAAAAAAAAAATTGTTTTCATGAAAAACTTTGATTTCAATAAATTGTTTTTGTTTAATGAATATATATGTGTATTTTTAAATTTTTGAAAATATAACATACATAATTTTATTAAACAAATCAATTAAAATAAAAATGAAAATAAAAAAAAATGAAAAAAAAATTTTAAATTGTTTTGTTACTAAGATATATATGTATATTTTTATTTTTGAAAATATATATATAATTTTAATAACAAATCATTTAAAAAAAAATCAATAAATTGTTTTTGTTTAGTAAATTACATATGTATATTTTTAATTTTCCAAAATTTAACATGTGTAATTTTATTAACAAAACAATTTAAAAAAAAAAAATCATTTTGTTTAGTAAAACATATATGTATATTTTTAATTCTTGAAATATAACATATATAGTTTTATTAACAAAACAAATAAAAAAAAAACAACAAAAACAAAACAACAACAAATCAAATCAATAAACAAAAATCCATGAAATAGCCATGGCATTTTTTTTTCAATAAAACAAAACACCAAAGTTTCTCCACGTTGAAAACCTTTGCACAGGCTCGTAACTCCATCTATTCAAAAAGGCAAATCAGATATGACAATTCAAATGCATGCAAAACAATTCAATTCAAACCTAGCGCCCCATTTCAAAACAATTCAAATGCATGCACAGTCCAGTTTTCTGAGAATAACAATTTTTGCAGAAATCGTGCTCTTGTGAGTTCTGTAGTCACAATCATTCAGAGATGAGCAATTTGATGTCTGCTGCTTATGGCACTGCTGTAAATTTTGAACCAACAATCCAGGTGAATATTTTGATTCTGATCATAGCAGCAGACCTGCGATTGTACAAATGAAAGAGCGACCTTCTTGGTATACTGTTCACTGTAATACGCTGTCAAATAGCAATGACAGAGCATTTTTCTGTCCATTCCTGTAGATGAAAAGGGAGATTGTGATTCTGAACAGTCCAGGGATGAAAACAAGATGCACATGAAACGCAATTTTGAACCACGTTCTAAAGAAAACGATTTTTGTTGCTGAGGCAGAACCCAGAAAAAACGCAAACTGTTATTGACACGTCATTTTCAAACACGTTTTCTGATCGATTGGAGATGAATTTAGAAAAAATAAAACATGGGTTTTTTCGCCAACATGGTCAATTAGATAACCTAGAAACTGTTTTAAGAAATTCGTGGCGGTCTGGGAGAAATTCTCAGTTCTTTGAAGGCCATTTTTGCCTGCCGCGTGAGGAAAAACGATTTTTTCTGAGTGAAGAATTTGAAAACGGCACTCTGCATTGATAATTTGGTTTCCTGATTTCTAGGAAGAGGAATTCTAATCAAAATCAAACTCTTATCATGGCATTCAATGCATATTCCACTCATTTTTGAATTTAATTCAATTTCGTTTTCTGAATGTTGGATTTCACATCTCCTTTATCATCTGCCTAGCAATTTTTGGTGCTTCAATGACATTATTAAACACCAACCATTATGATGTTTATTTCAAAGGGATGCCACATCACTATGGAAAGACATTAAGAGGGCATGGGGATGAATTGAGCAAACTACAGGAGGATATTATCAAGCACATGGTCGTGCAGATGGCACAATGAACCTTAGTAGCATAAAGGTAAGCTCAATTGAGATTGAACGTGTATGTAATGGCAACTGCTGCAATTGGAATTCCAACTGAGGGGGGTGGTCCTGAATGGTTACTGATTGTGATAGTCCTCAAGGATCAAACAGATACAAAAATAAATTTTGAAGAGATGAAAGATTATATTTTGAAATAGCAATCATGCATTTTATGTTCTTCAATGCTTACCAATATATTATTTTTCATCTTATGTGATCTTCACTTACCATTCTATGGTCATTGCAAGGTCACGATTGGTCAATGTATCTGAGTTTGCTTTATTTAGCATCATTTGTTGAAATTTAAAAAAATTGCATTTCTCTTTTGTTGTTTAAAAAAAAAAAATTAAAAAAATAAAAAATAAAAAAATCAATAATTTTGAATCAATGAAATGAACAAGTTATTTGCTCGTTTTTCTGAAGGTATTGATTAAATTTGAACTGATGATGAATGATGAATGACTAACTTTTTATTCAAGATTTTTAGCTACAGAAACCGTCGACATTCTGCAGCTGAAGTCCAATTCCGCAGCTGTTCTTCAATTCCGTAGCTGAAGTCCAATTCCGCAGCTGTTCTCCAATTCCACAGCTAAAGTCCAATTCCGCAGCTGTTCTGCAATTCTGCAGCTGAAAAACCTCATTGTTCAAATCAGCCTAACTTTCTCATACAAAATCAGATTTTGATGATTTAAGTATCGTTGGAAAGGTCTCAACAAGATCTATACAATGAGAAATCCATCATTAGAGTTTGAAATGGAAAATAATGAAATAAATTGCTGAGAAGAAGCTACATTCAACTTGAGGCACTAATTCCAAAACAGGTATAAATTCTTTTGATTTTTCCTTTGAGAACTTGTTTCATTAATACAAATTCTTAGTTTTGTGTGTAAATTTCATAACTAGAGAGATTGATCACCTCTCTCCCTTTGATAATCTTACATTCCATTGCAGAAGAAGTATTAGTTTTTTTTGCAGGTTCCAAGAGGAAGGACAAATGACTACAAGAGAATGGTGTCTCTCTAAGAGACCAATTTGTTTCATAAGAGGATGATCAACAACAAAGAGGAAATATGCTGATGTAAAATCAGATCCAAACACTTGAAAAACTTTCAGATACCATTGTCTCCATCACATCCATACCTCATAATAAACCATTCACCTCATTTCACTTCATATTTTCCATTTACATTCACATCCACTTTCCATTTCTTTTTGTCCATACATAACCCACAAATAAAAGCAAGAAGCTCATTCACATGCTTATTGCTCATTTCCATTTCTATTTTCCATTTTCATCTTCCATTTCCATCTTTCATTTCTTGTCATTTTCATTCCGCAAATAAGCCCTGCTTCAATGCAAACTATTGAGTCCATAGTCCTTTGAGTCTAAGTTCTTTGTAAAAACACCTTGAGGCTTGCATGCCTTAATGGCAAGTTCTCATGCTGACAAACAATGGGAATATATTAATGTCCCTTGTTCGTCAGATCTTCTAGGTGATTCGACATCAGCAAAATCATTCGTACCTAGCAAGATGTGTTTGGGCATCTTGACTCTCATTGTCATCAATAGTGAGAGTTCTCGTGTTGACTAGTGGCATCCATTAATGGCCACTAATTCAACAATTTCCTACTATGTTCGACATCAGAACATCTTTCACATAGTAGGAATTGTGCCAATGAGTTTTGAAGACATGAAGACTATTATTTTCAGCATTTTGGAGCAGATTCAGCAAGTTTTAGTAGGAGCAATAAAAAGTCATCTCATCTCTTTATCCATGACTCCTCTTGTTCAGCCAATTGAAGAAGAATATGATCGGAATTTTGCAGCCACCACACATACACAACTCATCCACATTTAAGGTAAGTGAAGGTATGTTGTTTTCTAATTTTTAGTCATGTAATTCATTAGAATGCTAAAATTGTAACTTTGGAAAAATTCATCACTCCCTTTTCCACATTGTCATATCTTTAGTTGGGGGGGGAAGGGACATCATTTCATATCCACATGTCATACACTATCACACATTTTCATTTCATTTTCACCCACATATACTTCCCAACCAACTATTGTTGCAACATGATCCAAAAGATTATATGCCTTGCAAATGATCAATTCATTGATGAAGTAATTGATTATAAATGTTTTCATGAACTTTGATGCAACAAAGAAAATAAAGCATTGTTACACAAGAACCAATGCTTCAAAAAAAAATGGTTGTCACACAAGAACCAACCATTAAAAAAAAAAATGTTGCAATCAAATGTATTATACTTTGCCAAAAAGGAAAAATCAAGAAGCAAAGTTTGGAATGAATCTATATGAGTCAAAACTCATAAAAGATCAACTCATGGACAAATGAATCATTGCAATGGTTGCATGAGGACATGCAACAACTTCAGTTGGGGGGTATGTTGAGTCTCAAAAATGTTCTTCATATTCATACATATTTCCATTATGTCATAACCATTTAGCTCTTATTTCATAGCCATTTGACCTAAAACCCTACATCAAATAACCATTTACATAAATATATGGGTTAGGATCCTTGTTTTCAAAAGTTATTTATTTTATGTATTTTAAGTGAATTTATGATTAGAAACTAGAAAATTAACATAGTTTCATATATCTATATATGTGTTATGAGTTTTGTGACATGTGTAGGTCAAGAGGAGACTTCTAGAAGACCCTTATGTGGCACTCTAAAGCCAAATTCGAATTTGGTTGGAGAAGATTATGGGATCAAGAGGATATGTGTCTCACTTCCTTGTTGTATTAAAACTCTAAGAGGATATGTATCTCACTTCCTTGTTGTATTGAAACTCTAAGAGGATATGTGTCTCATTCCTCAAGTTGTGTTAAAACTCTAGAAAGACATGTGTCTTATCATTTCCTATTTTGATTGTAACTCTAGAGATGGAGGGAGAGATTCATGGACTCCCATTAATGATATGTCTCCTCATATTTTGTATAAATAGGAGAAGCTTTCTCCTATCATAGGTAATGAGAAAGTAATGAGAAAGTAATGAAGAAGTAGATTTGTAACTAAGTTCAAGATGGAATGGGATGTAAATTTGTGAGTTTTTGAATATTGTAACTAAGTTCAAGATGGAATGGGATGTAGATTTGTGAGTTCTTTTTAATAGAGAAATTCAGTTCTTTGATGGTGTTTTGATTACAATTTTAATGAGCTGAAGGACTTCACCAAATTGGTAGCAGAGGGCCCCTGCTATCCAAGGAGGCTTTTACATGTTTTCTAGATAAGTTGCTTTCAATTCTGTTTTGTCATATTTCCTTACTTAGATTGCTTTTTGAAATCATAGCTTTTAACATAATTTTCATGGCAGCCCGGGCATTTGCATAGCTTTTTGACTAATGACATGGAATTAACATTGTTCTACTGCTAATTTGTTTTTCTCAGTTTCTGTTTAATTTCAGTATTGCTTTGTTTATTTCAGTTTTGCTCATTTGCTTCAGTAGCTAAATTTAGATATATTAAACTGCTCATAACATCTTCAGTTGCCTCCGAAAGCCACAGCTGGACTGATGGTGAGGGATTGTATTATGAAATGTGTAGTTTAGTATTAGTTTCCTTTTTGCAAATTTAGATATATTAAACTGCTCATAACATCTTCAGTTGCCTCCGAAAGCCACAGCTGGACTGATGGTGAGGGATTGTATTATGAAATGTGTAGTTTGATATTAGTTTCCTTTATGCAAGTTAGATATATTAAATTGCTCATAACATCTTCAGTTGCCTCCGAAAGCCACAGCTGGACTGATGGTGAGGGATTGAATTATAGATGTGTAGTTTGATATTAGTTTCCTTTCTGCAAGTTAGAAATATTAAATTGTGCATGACATCTTCAGTTACCTCCGAAAGCCACAGCTGGACTGATGGTGAAGGATTGAATTATGAATGTGTGGTTTGATATTAGTTTACTTTCTGCAAGTTAGATATCAGTTACTCAAGTTGTTTATGGTTACTTCCGAAAATCATAGCTGGACTAATGATGAGGGATCACAAGACAAGTTGATGTAATTTGATTTAGATTTACTTTATTACAACTTTTGGATTTCTTTCAGCATAGTTTCTTTTGTGTTTAGACAGCAGCAAGAATAGTTTGGTTTCATGCTCACTAGTTCACTGTTTTGATTTATTAGATTAGCAGCACCTTTTTCATTTCAGTAGCACATTTTCATTTCCTTTCAAGTTTTGTCATTGTATGTTTCAAATTCCCTTTTCAGTTTCAAGTTGGTAAATCATTATAAAGGACATCATTGCCTTGAATATCCATAACCATACTTGTCTTTTAGAATTTCATAAAAATCCAAAAACGACAAAAAGTAAGAGATAGGTTATCTTGCACATATAGTGCGCCACACTTCGTCGGCTTACGAATCCCTGGTTGATAATTTATGTTAGCAATTTAGGACACACTAAATTGACCAAAGAGATTGCAACGGGAGATGGTTCCTCTTGAGGTGAATGAGGCATTGTTGCAGCGGGAGAAGTAATAGGGACCGGTTGAACCGGGGTCAAAGAAAGATAAGGTTTAGGATGACCAGGCGGGGTGGCGACTGGAGGATCGAGGTACCAGACGGGAATCCCAAGGGTCAGGTCAGGAACAGAGAGGGTGGCCATAATAGGTACTGTGTACACTCCTGGTGGGGGAGCGAGG